>JAUMHL010000006.1:2023906-2056651 GCA_032362345.1 Sandelia bainsii | reverse complement strand
AGTTCTTTTTCTCCTTAGCCCAGGTAAGACGCTTCTGGCGTTGTCTCTGGTTCAGGAGTGGCTTGACACAAGGAATGTGACAGTTGTAGCCCATGTCTTGGATACGCCTGTGTGTGGTGGCTCTTGAAGCACTGACTCCAGCTGCAGTCCACTCCTTGTGAATCTCCCCCAAATTCTTAAACGGGTTTTGCTTCACAATCCTCTCAAGGCTGCGGTTATCCCTGCTGCTTGTGCATCTTTTTCTACCACACTTTTTCCTTCCACTCTTCCAACACATTAATTTGCTTGGATACAGCACTCTGTGAACAGCCAGCTTCTTTAGCAATGACCTTTTGTGTTTTACCCTCCTTGTGGAGGTTGTCAATGACTGTCTTCTGGACAACTGTCAAGTCAGCAGTCTTTCCCATGATTGTGTCGCCTACTGAACCACACTCAGAGACGATTTAAAGGCTCAGGAAACCTTTGCAGGTGTTTTGAGTTATTTAGCTGATTAGAGTGTGACACCATCACTACAACATAGAACTTTCTCACAATACTCTAATTTTCTGAGATAATGAATTTTGGGTTTTCATTTGCTTTAAGCCATAAGCCAAAATTAAAAGAAATAAACGCTTGAAACGCGCGGGGGGGGGGGAACGAAATAGAGAACAGCAGTTTTGTCTTCCACCACACAAGACTGTGGACATTTATCACAATGTCAGACTTGGCTTCATGTTTGTTACACCCTTAGTTACCATTTGTTTCTGTGTCACTTTTGAGAAGTTTGGAGAGTCCAGTAGAGTCCAACGTTGTGTCATAAGTTGCAAACATTGTCAAAAGAGGTCAGTCCTAATTAGAAACTTTTTGCCTTTAACCTGGCATGCTAATCTCCAGATCTGTCTGAAAGCCTGTTGATTGATTGGTCACTGTTTGCATCAGATACAGGGAAAGGTTTCTTTTGCACCCCTTATCCCACCTGCCAGCTGCAGCAGGAAGAAAAATAGATGGACAAGAAGGTGGTGACAAAAAAGAAAGACACTTTGTTTAATAGTCTGTATCCTCAAACAATAATTTATTCATTCATTTGACTGATTGATTGATTGATCGATCACTGATCACAGGTTCCTGAGACAAAAAAGACTGCAGAGTTTGAAAAGCTGTGGTTAGAGTTTCATAGCCCTGGCAATTATAAAAAAGAGAACCAGGTTATGGATGTAATCCAGTGTCCCTGTAGAAGACAGCAATCACACCAGTGACTCTTTGTCACCAACTGAAGTCTGTATAGTAGACATGGAAACAGAGGACTCAGACCACACTTTGAAAACTGTTTAGACCAGTTTGCTTGTATGTCAGTCATTTTAATTGTTGCCAGCTAGCTTTACATTCAGCTTCAGCAAATAGTTTGAAAATTATCTTTCATACTAGGCTGGTTTTCTGTACAGGATTAAACTCTCTTATCTAATTCTAATAATTTTAATGAAATTGTAGCTGACAAGCCAGAAACTGTACAATTAATGTTCACAACCTATAGCTACAGTACAACCTGAAAATGAGCGGAGCTTAATAACACATTAAGTTTTGATTAAATATGTATCTGACATTGAAATAGCAGCTGTAAACTTCTACTTGTACACACAATTTTGCTCCACTCCTACAACAGTGCAACTAGTGGAATAAAGTGTACAACAGGAGATTTGTTTGCATTTGAGCTTAACCAATCCAGGTACATACGAGCCACTGGAACCCAGCCTAGGTTCATGAGAAAACCACCATTCACATTCAAAGCTGCACATATTCTCTATCAGTGAACTAATGCTAAATGATGTTTTGTGTCAGTCATGTATTGGTAGATGGTATTGACACTGTGATTTTCAGTAAAAACCTCAGATATGACCTTTTAGTTGCATACATTTAATACAGCTAGGTCTCTGTGCTGTTTTAAATAACTTGCTACATTTTCCATTTTCTATTCCTAACAATCACTAGATTCAGCCTGGAGAGAGTCACAGTTTATCTCTTTGTTTCAATGTGCAACACTGAAGTATTTGTAGTTTTTTACAGCCGGATGCAGGCTGGTGCCAATCTTCCAACTGTGCTTCAGCATGACCATAAGATTATATCATGGAATAGAAGCACAGGTCATGGTCAAAAATGCTGAGATACATAGAGGCTTACATTATGCCCTGTTGAAATAAGGTCAAGGGTTAATGAGTGGAGCGAACCATGGGGGCACTGCTTCCTGGATACCCAGATGCCCTTCCTCCTCTCTATCAGAAGAAGAGAACAAGTCATTCTCTTCTTCTGATAGAGAGTATAAGACCAAATAGAAGACATTTCTGTGAGAAACTGTAGAGAGGAAGAGATGGACATACATTGATAGCCAGGCAGGAAGAAAGCATTGTAATTTGAAGATGAAACTGGAAATGGTTGGACAGAGAAAAAATAAAGAAAAGAAGGAAGTGGTCCCACATTACATGGTTGAATGTCCCCTATCATCATGGAAGATCTCTTAGCTGGTCTAGAAGAATGGTGGGATTTGACAATGACTTGCCCCAGCAGACACTTTCTGAAGCTAATAAATCTGCTTTGCCCTTCTGTCAAAGTTATGCAGAATATTTTGAACTCTGATTTAAATCTAGCTCGCCTAGTTGAAAACTTCTTATACAACAAATAGAATCAAATAGACGCTCTGCAGGGCTCATGCTTAGAAAAGACAAATACACGCAGAAAGGCTCGTAGAAGACCCTGTGCAAGCTACAGTGTATCAGTGGCATTTCCATTAATGAACACTGTTGCTGCAGCAGAAGCAAACTCATGTGAAGTTGGTAACATAAGAAAACCCAAGGCAAGTCCTGTTATGTTATCACAGTTCATTCCAGTCGTGAGGAGTGGAGCTCTGTGACACACCGCCATGTGTTGACTGCAGGAGGCCGACAGAAGAGACAAGAAGTGGAGCCACACTAACTGAATAGAACAAGATCGGAGGAACAGCTGGACTTGTGTCATAATTACTTCATTGAACAGACATCCTGCTGAGTGCTGCTTTGACTGCCTCAGGGATACTATTCTGCTCACTTGTAACATCACACAGTTCAGACTGAACAGTCATACAGTATAGTGTATATTCCATCCATGAACTGAGCAGGTAGAAATCACTTTGATTTTACGCTATAATCCTGTATTATTTGAAATCTGAAAGACCATTAGTATAATGTTTTGTATGAACCTCTATGATGACACAGAAACCATGTTCTCCCTCTGGCACTGAATTATTATCAGGACTTTAAAGGGTCATTCAATAATTTTAATATATGCAGTAAAATATTTGTGTTCACTTTACTGTATATTAGTAGCTGAGTTAATATTTCACTCATAATTAGAATAATACACAAATCAGAATAAAGATGCAGTGAGAATTTTCCAAATCAGTCAGAAAGACTTTTTCAATCAAGAATGGAGCCAGCGAGTCTTAAAAACTAATAACAATTAACATTTCTAAAGCTACAATAGATGACAAAAGAAATCCAGTGCTTCTAACTTGTCTTCTCCCAGTAACATCTGTAACATTGTTCATTGTGGGATTTTTGATTTTTGACTCATGGGATGTTTTGTGCACCTATGCACGCAGACTTTTGTGTCGGATCAGCTGGAGCGGTCCTCTGACAGCATCTTCACGTTCACTTCGGCAGCTTCTCTCATGTCGACACCTCCCACAGCATTTTGTATACCTACATGTAATTAATGTATGTCGATTTGGTGTTAGATCAGCCATTAAGAAAACAGCTGGAGCGCACATGGCAGCATTCAGTTCAGTGGTTCCTCTCACCCGTATCAACACCTACCATAGTGATTTTTTTATGAAATGACAAATGAATTTTAAAACAATTAAGTTGTAAAATAAGAGAAGGGTCAACATTTCTGTTTGTCCTATATTAAAACCTCTCTCCCTCCTCTAGTGTTGCATGCCCTTTTTATGACAGGCGTATGTAGCAAGTCAGTGCCCCTACACATATGTCTGACCAGTATGTGCTCCTGCATGAGATTGTTGCTTAATTAGAAAGAACAGAAACACAAATATTGTTCCTGTGACAGCATGTGGCTTCATCTTGGTCATTTTCTTAATTTTCTTCTATTGCTGTTATATTTTTGGCAGACTGGATGCTTCACAGTGGTGGATAAAGTACTCAGATCATGTAGTTAAGTAAAATAGCAACAGCACAGTGTAGTAAAAGTAAGTTAAAGTCCTGCATTCTGAAATGTATATAAGTAAAAGTAGAACCATATTAGCTTAAAAATACTTGAAGTACCAAAAGTACAAGTAAAAGTACTCTTTACACAGAGTGTCTCATTCCACATCACTGAATATGATATTGGATTAATTACTGATGCATTATTGTGTTGCAGCTTGTAATGATGAAGCTGATTTTACTTGCTTTATACTCTGTTTTGACATTACATAGTGCTGAGTAGCTTTTCAATAAATCAATAGAGTCTTATGATTATACTGTATTTTGTATTATTATTCAGATTCTGTAAAGTAACCTTATAACTGAAGTTAGCAAAGAAAAGTAGTGGAGTAAAAGTACAATAGTAGCCTCTGAAATGAATAGATGCAGAAAATGAAAATAGTAGGAAAGTAGAAATACCTTAAAATGATACAGTACTTAAGTATATGTATGTAGTTACGTTCTACCACTGGTCATATCACACTTCTTAACTGTACATTAACTATCACAATGTAACAAAAACAGAATATATTGACTTTACTTCTGCTCATAGGAAATTATGTTAGTTTGTATTTGTTTCATGGATTGCACTTCTCATCCAGAACGCTGGCATGTCATCACACATTACAGTGGTTGTGACTTGGCTGTGTTGTGAGACCTCTTCAGTCTTGATTCATTACCCACAAAGGTCCTTAGTGGTTTGAAGAAGTCCAGTTTCTCGATGATGATAATTTGGCGCATAGTCACAGTGAGTCATTTTCTGTTCTCTAATGGTTTGCATGCATTTCGTAGAGAAATGGAGTCTCTCATCTCAGTTACATGAACAAAGAGCTCTCACATATGTTGTCACTGGTTTGGATAGATAGATGTTTGTCACAACTGTTGTTTTAAATGATTAACTGCTGTTGTGGGGTTTCGCTCTGCTTAATTTACTGTTTCAAATGATTGCTTGTGACTTTCATGAAGTTTGCCCACACTGGGGTTTGTGTGTGAGATAACGACAATTGCTGCTGAAAGCAGTTAATGAAGAATAGGTAGAAAACAAAGTCAGCGAGAGTGTGTGGTGTTCTTTAAATGCCACCAAAGCCGTTGAATGGCTTCTTGCCTTTGGAACTCTTTCTTAACCATCAAAAGTTTCATGTGTTTTCTTTTCGTAGGAATGTTGGAATAAAACTACTGGAATAGTAAGTGCACTGGTCAGATTGTATTTCTTAACAACTGAAAGTATGTGACATGCCGATTCAGTACACTGTGACCACTAGAGAAAGACATTATTTTTACCCATCCCTTTGCCTACTGCGTATATGACTGTGATAAAAACAAACTGAGAGATGTTGTGTGTAACTGTTTGTTATCATGCTGTGCCCATTAATATTTAGCACAGAGAGCTTGTGTGTAAAGGTAGCAGTTATGGATGTCCCCTTTAAGTCTTTTGGCCCCAGTCCTGATCCAAGTTTTCCATGTACAGACATACTGCAGTATGTACACACACTGACTGTAGTGTCACTGACTGACAAGTTTAATTTAGCTCACTCCTAATAAAAGTTGGTGGCATAATTTAGCAAATTTGTACATTTTGCCAACTTCACTGTCTGAATTTAGAGTCACTTACCACTGTGCTCACATCCCATTTCACATTTACCAGCAGTGCTACATATTAAGGTGACTGAGCTGATCAAAACAGTAGAATACAGAAAGGAAAAGATGGGAATTTGATCATCTTTATTTGAACTCATCTGGTCCATTTAGATATGCTTAGGCTATTTGTACAACATACCCATATATTCATTCATCTGTATCAGAATACCCCACTCATTTTAAATTGGTAAACTGTCTTAGAAGATGTATGTGTTTAAAATTACATTTAGTCTGACACTTTTATCCAGCGTGAAATGCTCAGTTTCATTAGATTTAAGTAATAGGGAGGAAAAGAGAATTTAGTTTTTTTAAGTGGGAAGTTGTGGAAGAGTTTCATCTTTAGCTGTTGTATATTATAATACTGGAGTGAGGCTGCCGAGGGTGCACAGTTAGGTAGCTTGTTGGCCACTGAGCTGAGGAGCTTGTCTTTTGCTGTGTGGTGTATGGGCCAGCAGGTGCCGTCAGTTGGTGGAGGGCAGTGGGTGAGAGGGACTTTAGACCTGAATGAGGGTGTTGAGATAGGAAGGTGCTGTTGTTGGTAAAAGTCAGAGCTTTGAACTTGATGAGAGCAGCCACTGGAAATCAGAACAGAGTAGGGGTGTGTGTGATACTGACAAAAAGTGTTATCTGGATATTTTCTGGCATTTTGTCCATAACAGTAAGTAGACAATATTGGCAAAAGGTGAAACCTCCTATAGTTTATGCACATGTGACACTGACAGTTTGTATGACAGTTTGGCAATATGAACCATACAACTTAGGCAGAGTTGTTGGACTGTAATGCTTAAAGTCAGGCAGTGTGTATGTGTTTATTGTCACTATTTTCTCTTCAGTTGAAATTATGAATCTAGAAAATGGTCTGCCTCGTTTGTGGAATAGGTACGGCTCTGCAATAAATGAATGTGTTAGAATAGCATTAGAAAAACTACTGTTTAGTTACACTCAAACTTCAGAGTGACAATATCATATAATGTTTACAGCAGCAGCACAGGCTGCCAGGCAAATGATGACTTAGCTATGTGAAAGACTAAAGCTTACTAATAGACACAGTTTGAAGTAGCATCAATCTTGCCTGGTTGCCTCATAAAATTTTGTCCATTTCAGCTGGTGATTCCATTAATCATGTAGCAATATTTAAATACATTTAAACATGTTTTTAAGGAGGTGCCACTAAAAATAAAAGGTTGTACTGAGTTTGCTTTATTTCAATCTGTTTTTCATGAATTATTCAGTGACAGTTTGTCAACCATTGTGCTGGCAGGATGAATCTCCAATCTGTACTGAATTAAAAAGTTATGCAAATACTGTGCAAGTACAAGTGCTGTAACCCACTGATAATTATACACAGGGCAAAGTGCAGACAGTTGACAACATTATTGCAGTTTATTTAACATTATGTCAAACTAGAGATGGAAACAAATATATATGTGCATTAAAAAATATACAAACAACATCCAGATTCCTACATATTATATACATTTTTCCACTGAACATTCACACAATTATCACACCACTTTATCAAATTAAAATGTAGGCCAAAGTGATAGCTAGCTCAGTGTTGACTTCATGAACAGACTGTAGACTAAAAAAAACAGAGGGTGTAGCTCATTGAGATTCATACTTAAGGACTTTTCACAACTTTTCTCCAGATGTGTTGTGCAGCGTGAGATAAAAAAAAACAAAATATATAAATGAAATCATCATTTACTAACTGCATTTTGTATTTACTTTGGTTATCTTTGTGTAATATTAAAATTTGGTTGATGATCTGAATCATTTAAGTTAGGAAGGGAGCAAATACTTTTTCACAGCCTTGTGCATTTTCAGTAACTGAGGGTCAGAGATGTTCTCACACTCATACATGAGTTCCTATTCGTAAACGTCACTGTTTAAATGCATGAATACAGGAAAGGAAATCCGACAAGCTGTTTACTCTCAGAGAAAAGTGGAAGTGGATATCACATGAATAAACACAGTAGTGGATAGTAAGAACCAGTATAATACATAGTTCACACTCATGGAGTTTCTTTCTCAGTTCATTCCAGTCAAAGAGAAGAGAGACATGGTTGGAAGCTGGACAAATATAATCTGATATATAAATAACCTATCCAGGACACACACAGGCTAGGGAATAAACATCACTTTGACTGTCTACCTTAACTCGCAGAGACAGTTGCAAATGCAGCTCATATTTTACCTGGTGTGTCATTCTGCAGAGGGGATTTAGGAAGGCATACAAAAGAATTAGTTAGAAATACCCCAAAAATGGAAAGGAGAAGGGAGAGTGAGGGGATTAATGAGGGATAGGCAGGCTTGGATAATGCTGACGTTTTGAGCCATCATGTGCTCCCTGAAAGCCCTTTCTTTAGACCTTATTGCCAGTCACCATCTGTTGTGAACCAGTTGCCAGATTGCCCAGAGCAACATCATCAATCCCCCTCTTTCAGCTTTTGATCTGTAAAAGTAAAATGCGGCTATTCCTGACTCTGTACTCACAGAGTCAAAAGCCAATATCTGTTATGACGGATTGTGGCTGCCATGTAACCCTGAGGGCTCTCTGTTGTCATGTTGGCCACTTCCCACTCCTCAAAGGAAGTAATGACCCGTCCTTGCCTCAGTGCATCTCCAAAATAGACCGTAACACACGGAGACGGGGACATCTGAGCTGCACTGAAGCTTAACTGACACATTTCACTGTGCATATACAGTACAACTGCAGTTGGTTTTGTGCTTTGATGCTGTGTTGCACATTAGCAGTGCTGCAGTGTTCAAACCAGTTCTTCTGCTCTGTGATGTTACCCTGAGACACCCACGCTAACGCACTGTGATACATGCATATTTATATCTGGACTGTTCAAAGGTTGAGTCTCACTTTAATATTCATTTGGCGTTTTCTCTTCTCCCTTCCCTCTGTTCGTTCACCCCTCACCTGCTCCTTTCTTCCCTTCATTTCCTTCATTACATTCAATTCACCCATCTATCCTTCTCACCTTTCCATGTCCCCTCCTGCTGATACCTCATCTCTGTCCTTCTCTCTCTCTCTCTCTCTCTCTCCCTCTCTCGGCCAGGCCGGGCCTTTCTACACGGCAAGTCCTCCCTGCGGATAGAGAATGTGCGTTCAGACGACCAAGGCTGGTATGAGTGTAAGGTGCTGATGCTGGAACAGCAGTACGACACCTTCCACAATGGCAGCTGGGTGCATCTAACTGTCAATGGTAAGAGTCAAGAGTATGTATTATTCAGACTGTTCAATATACTGTAGTAACATTAATCTTCAGAAGTAAAGTGGGGGAGACATATTGTATAATATGTACTGTATATGGTACACACCGTACAGTACAGTATGTGGACTGATATGTTCTAACAGGTATAATGACTTTTTGTAAATGACTTTCCAGCCTTTGATAATAGACTAGAAATATTTTGCAATATTTTAGTGTGTGATTCTACAGACAAAGGAAATATTTTAGCATTATGATCTAATGCTGTAATAAGTGTTGCATTTTGGTCATGTTAAAGCTGTCTTAAAAGTGAGATGCTCTTGTGCACACTGAAGTATGTTGTACTGGCGGCTCGCCCTGCTAACCAATCAGACAATTTCTGTTACTTCTTCTTGATTAGTACATTTCGCAGCTTCATCATTGTAAATAAATAATGATTGATACCTGAAGGGCTCTGCAGAGTATGTCAGAATATAGCAGACAATAGAAGAGCATAAAGGAGCAGGGAGGCTGGAGGGTTGAGTCTCAGTGCATGATTGCAATGCATGAAGCTAATGGAGATTCAAATCATACCTTGAAAAAGTTTAATTACAGACACAGATGCTGTTACCAAGCAGAAATATTGTTGTGTTTTTCTGCACATTGATCAGCTCGGTAGAAATACTGTCCAGTAACCACAAGGACAACGGACACTGATTATTGCTTGTTGCCTATGGCATCAGAATAAGCTCATGTTGTGTGACAGCTAGATTGATTGACAAAGTTGTCCCTGAGGAAAACACGTAAGTCTTTCCGTGCTGTGTCACTGACAGTGTCTCCAGAGAAGAGCACCAGACAAACAGCTGAGTGCAAAATTAGTAACCCACACTCACAGGACTCTCCCACAAAAAACAGTCTCCCCTTCACTTGGCAGCTCAAGCATTCATCGAATCACTTAATGAGACAGCGTATGATGATGCTAGTTGCTGTGGTAACAGACACACCACAGACCCCACCTCCCCCTCATGGTTACGGCGCATTAGCTCAGTTTCATCAGCATTGCTCTTGCTCTGTTTCCCGTCTTCTCATTCTCCTTCCTCTCCCAGACGTGTTTAAAGGCCTCAGGCTTCATCCTCTGCCTCTTTTCTGGTGCTGTCATCATGTGCATTGTCCACCGTCCTCTAGTGTCTTGTTGCAACATCAGATGGGAACCACAGCACGTTTCTTAGTTGTACTGCAGCTGATTGAGTTACTAGTTCTACAGAAATGTTGGGGCCCACTGTGGTCAGTGTTGATATGTGCTGTGGATTTGCCCAGTCAAAGAAAGTGGTTGTTGTTTGACTCGTCTTTGCTGAGTGGTACGCTGATATTTGCATTTTTGCATGCAGATCATGGAGCTGGGTACTGACCACTCAACAGTCTCTGAGGAGACACAAATTCACAGGGAGGGCTGGAGGTGGCATGCAGGGTGCTCCCATGCCACTGCTGACGTCACCCACTGATACAGTTCAACAGGATAACACCCCCACCTCTGCTTGTGTGGCATTAAGAAGCAGGAAAACCCAATCCCAGTAACTCTACATTTAGAAAAAGGATCATCTATAAGCATCACAAACCCTGTGAACTGAATTTTATATTATCAAAATTTAATTATCAGAAATGTATTAATTCCAACATTCATTCCATTTGGAAGATCTGACTGGAGGCGGATGCTAGTGCACCTCCTCTGAACTTTGCTGAGTGTGTTTGTGTGCTGGTACCTATCTGGTTTTTATGTCTGTTGTGTTTTGAATCACTATCTGGTTCTGATAAAAAGTCCATGATTATACATCAGAGTAACTAGTGATTGCAAGCAAAAATTGGTGCCATCTTTATCAAACCTATAGCTTGAAAGAGCGTATTGCTTCAGATAACATAATAAAAGAATAAAAGTAAATCATTTTTCACTTTTATCTAAATTTTACTTTTAGTAGTTAAAAAAAATGGGCGGTTGACTGAGTATGCACTGTACGTGCACATTTTTTGACCGTAGAATTCAGAAGATGACTGATCAAGCCTTAAGAGTTCCATTAGGCAGCGATGCCTGTGTGAAATAGAGCTGAAAGAAACTGTGATAAAAATTGCTTACTTTATACAAGGTTTAATTTGATCAGTGAGATATCGTCTACAGCAGATGAATCTGCATGAGCTTCACATCCTCTCACCTGAGTTTGTGTCAGTATTATAATACTGTACAGTACTGGCAGCTAGCAGATATTACACAATCACAATGAAACAGTAAGTACCACAACATCGGCCTGCATCCTTTTGTTGATGAAGCTGTGACTCCCTGCATGTCTGTCAACAGTTAGTGTAGCTCTCATCACCTGGACATTAGTAGCATGAGTGTGTTGAATGCTTAACTTGAGATGACTTTTCTTGTGATTTGGCGCTATATAAATAAAACTTAATTGAATTGAATTGAATTAACTGGGTCTATTTGCACCACAGTTTGAATTGTGGCTAATACTGTATTTTTAGGAATAACAGTCACTGAGTCTTTAAAGTTCAAGGCTCTGCTACACACTCATGTTGGAGAAAGCTTCAGCAGTGCAGTCCTCTATTTATGGTTCCTGATTTGCAATGCACCTCTCCCTATCACTGTCACACATCAGTGTTTGTCAGTGATTACTCCGAGCACTTTAGCTGTCAGACTTGTTGGCATGAAGAACTAAGTGATGCATGTATAGTTTTTTAGTGAGGTGCATTATACTAGGTTGTGCTATATCTTATATCCTCTTTGTGGACAGAGTGCGAGAGGGGAAGACAGCATGTGTCACCAGCCCTTGTATTCAATGGAATGATGTTTCCAACTAATTTTTCTGCTTTTTTTCTGTATTTGTGTTATTGCTGTTGTTAAACATGTATAGTTTTTACTTTAAAAACAGTATCATGCACCACTGTAACTTCACACAGTGCAGTTTGAAGTATCCCAAGTTCTGCTTTCTTGGGACATTGCTGTCTACTTTTGTTCTTATATTATGATTTCGTGTCCCTTGTTCTCCCTCATAGTGCAGGCCCTAATCCATTCTTTGGTGATGCCAAACAAGCATCACCTATATCTTCTAGGGTTAGTCTGCTCCCTTAAAATAGCTTCAGCACACCCTCCTGCTTGCTGTCCATGTATTCTGCAGCAGAACTCTGCAGTGTTTCCGTGCTGCACAACAGCCCTGTTCTGTTTTTTTCCTCTTAGTGTCTTTCCACATGTGATATTCACAGTGGTGACATGCAAGCAGAGATACTGTGTGATGCTGTATCAGCCAACACATTCTCCAGTACAGTCCAGTAGTATCTGTGTGTAGCTTTGTAATTTAAAGACCCTAAGACTTTAAAATATCAAATCCATGAAAATGCAATGTCACTTAAAGGGTTTTAGAGAATAGCTACCACTGCATATTAGTGGTATCATCTCTTTATAATAATTTATTAAAGCTTCGTCATATTTCTGTTGATTTCTGTGCCTCTTCACATGCACACATGATCACAAGTGCGTTGTCAAAGCAGCAGGGAATGGCTACGGCTAAGCCATCAGTCTCCTTCCTCAAACTGAAACTTTTCCTTGCCCTCAAGCACAGTTCGGACACTGATTGGACATGCTGTTTACAATATCCATCCCAGTTGTAATAAAGTATTCATTATTATTATTATTATTACACATCATTAATAAAGACAGTTCTTGCCTTACAAACAAACTGTATTAGTGTCTTATTAGAAAGTAGGTCCATGATTTCTAACCAAATACTGTATACAGATGCTTGTCCAGCAATGGACCAAACTTCAATAACCAACCTCTCATTGTTTAACAACATTGACATCATATGCTGTCTTCATATCTCTCCATCCATGCTCCCTCTTCAGTTCTCCTGCACCACCCCCTTATAGTTTTGAAACCTCTGCACTTAACTGAACATATGTGTCTGCTGTGTTGGAGACTAGAGAATGCTCTCAGTGTTTAGCTCTAACTTTAGTTGCGCTTTGACCTAGGATCAGTCAACAGTAAAGTGAAAAACATAAAACATATCTTGTTGCTGCCCTTTCACATTAAAGGTTTCCCATTGGTGGACTAATGGAAGGCTTTTATTTTGAAGTAGCTATAGGAAAAGCACTGCAAAGTAAACTTAAGTGCAGGAGGCCAGGGAAATGCTCTGTGTATGATTAAACATACTATGTGTCTGATGATGCTATTTTCAGTCATTGCCATGTAATGGAAGACAGCTGACTGACGAAAATCCGTTAGTTTACATACAATATACAACACTGTGATTATTCTATGCCAGTGCCTGCATAGGACCACAGGTAGCACATTGTATTGCCTGTCACATATTCCACTACACAGAGTAGGTCAATGGTATTCTGACCACACGATGGTAATCACTGCTGTGGTAGAGCTGTGAAGATGACCAATAAGCAGAGAGGACATTGCTACGTGGTTTGAAGTGACGCATTTCGGTATGCTTGGATTTTTCTCTGATGTTGACAGGGAATGTCTGTTCCCAGTGTTCCCTGTTAGCGTCAGCCTGTTGATGCTTCTCTGCATTAGGTGTTAATTGAGGTGTGAAAAGAAGCTTTTTTTGACATTGAATTGCAGACACTAGGTGACAGCGACAACTTTTTAAAGCGAATTGGGCTTGTGCAATTAATTAGAAAAAGTATTCCTGTTCTTTGGTGATCTCCAGCTCTATATAAAAAGCAGATAACATTTGGTGACCACAGTCACACTACAGCTTTCACATGGTCTTGTCTTTTAAATTTCGTTAACTAATGATGTAGTTTGTGATTGCAAAGCTTTCTGGAAGTTGGCTATCAATTATTGGGAGTCAAAGAGTCACTGAATCACACTGAATGCAGGAGAGCTACAAAAATACCTGCAGTTCACATGACAACAGTGTAAGTTTGGTAAAAGGCCAGCGCGAGTGAGTTTCAAGGTTCTGCAAACTGATTTTCACAGTCTGCTGAAATGTTTTTTCTTCAGTATTAAGTCTCATAATGTGCTGTAGAAGCTGGTTTGGAATATTGTTCATTGTATGTAGTTTCTAGAACACCTTATGACAATAATTCCAGAACATCAGTCCTTGATCCCTTATATTTTCATAAGTTAATCTAAAAATAATTAATTAGTGTAGCAGAGGATGAAATGTAAATGTCAAGGAAACAGGGGAGGTTGGACTAATACTCATCTTCTACTACAGTGGTAAGATAAAGTAATTTAACCATTTGCAATTTACTGATTTTCTGCATGAATTTGACAAGAAATGTGATCTGATCTTCACCAAAGTCAAAGGATAGAAATATTGTGTTTGTTTATAAGCTGATAAAACACAGTCTTGATCTTTCATGACTTTATTGAACAAACCCACTAAACATACACAGCGATGGTGGAAAAAGTAATTGAAAAGTATAGCGGACAGAGCATCATGATTTGGGGCTCCTTTGATGCCTCTGGACCTGGACAGCTTGCCAGATGAATTCCCAAATTTTTAGTTTATCAAGGTATTCTACAGGATAATGTCGGACTGGCTGTGCAGCAAGACAATGAGCCTAAACAATGAAGTAAATCTACTGCAGAATGGCTTCAGAGAATGGCTAAAATCTGCCTTTTGGAGTCAGAGCCCAGACCTCAACCTAGTAGAGATGCTGGGGAATGACATGAAGAGAGCTGTTCACACCAGACATCCTAAGAATATGACTGAAGCAGTTCTGTGTGGAAGACTGGTCCAAAGTTCCTCCTGGACGTTGTATAGGTCTAATCTACAGCTACAAGAAGAGCTTGCTTGAGATTATTGCTGCCAAAGGTGGTTCAAAGAGTTATTAAAACACATTTTCCCTTCATTTTTCCACCATCACTTTGTATGTTTAATGGGTATGTTTAATACAAACACGAAAGATCATGACTGTTTATCAGATTAGAAATATTTGGTGAAGATCAGATCACATTTCAAAACCAATTTTATGCAGAAAACCAGCAAATAGTTTCCTAATTCCTACACACATACACATTTCATTGCTGATTTATTTCTTTTACGGCAAATTTACAAAAATTTCTGAGCTTATAAACAAAGTTGCAGAGTTGAAGTGCTGTGATTGTTACCATCTCTGTGGCGTGGCAAAGCATGTGGTGTAGAATTAGCACTATGGCCTTGGCTTATGGCTACAGATGGAATGACATGTTAGCAATTGAGAAGCTGCGGGATTACACATGTAAGCAGATCAGCTTCAGTGCTAAGGTGATTAGATTGAGAATATCAAAACGGGAATTATGACGGAACAAAATCTATAATGAATTGCTGACAGTATCAGCATGTGTGTGGATAGAATGGAGTTGTTTCTGGGTGGGGCAGAAAACAGAGCTTAAGTATGTTTTGGTAGGAGGACGTGCCAATTGTCTTTTCTGATCATCCCTCTTCATAATCTAGACAGCCTCTGAGCTAAAGAGGATTCTGAAAAATGGTTTTATAAAACACAGCATTTGTCATGTGTGTTCATAAAGTAAGGTGAAATTCTTTTTTTTGTTCAGATTTATTGGTCAATAGATATAAAAAAATATTCATTTCTCAATCTATGTTAAACAAGAAGGAATACAGAATCAGGTAAAATAATGTCATAACTTCAACTTCATGGACGTTATGTCCTTGAAAAAGGATGAGTTGTCCTGATTATTAAAACAATGCTTTTACTGCTGCAGAAAATGTCAAACCTGTCTGTCCCTCTGTGACAGAGACACTGATGGAAATACTGTAGGTGTTTCTCAGTATGTGCACTTAGACGACCGTCAGTAAAATCCATTCATGTTTGTTCTTCTGCTTTTTTTCCTGTTGTGACAAGCGCATTTATTTTCTGTACTGCTACACAGCTAAAATTGTGGACTCTGACATGTGCAACCAACCAGATAGCAAAGGCAAAGACAGGTAAAGGTTTACACGCATGCATTATTTGTTGTCTTATGGTAACTTGTTTGATTAGCCAGGCTTCTGCTATTATACACACCTGGCTGCTCCCTCACAGGAGGACTGAGAATATGCTGTGCTACTGAGTAAGAACATAACTTTAAAGATTTAAATGTCTTCTCCCAGAAATAGCACTGAAATCTTTGTGCAATGAAAAAGTTGTGTCACTTTATAACATTAATTTAGTTATATCTTTGAATGCTGGGTATATTTTAGGTGATATTACAGCTAAGTCTCAATCCAGTTGTCACAGTGAAAATGACGTTTTGGGGATTATTATCAAGACATGAGTGAAAAAGTTCTGCAATGTGAGATTCATATGAGAAACTATTAGCTGTGGTTACTGTTTTAAATAGTGCTCTTTTGGCAGCTCCTAGGGGTTGTTCAGTTTCCTCATTGATCATAGTCTTCATATGTGTGGATATTTATATTGTTGTCATTGACTGAAAGTGTTTTTTCTTATCTGATACGACGGTCTAAGCACAGAGAGTGCACTGACGCAACTGTGAAGTATTTAGCTGGATTTGATTATTGTTTGGATGAATAATTGTATTTTACTGCCTTCATTTTTGTTCACTCTTGCAAAAAAGATCTTGACCTAAATGAGATTTCCTAAATAAATAAAGTTTCACTTTTACAAACAACAGATCTAGAAACGGAACTGCAGTTGTTCAAGTACTAGGAGACATGTTTTACCTATTCAGCCATCTTGTTCTGTGTTAAACATATGAACAGTTAATCACTCCAGTGTCAGTCCTTTATCGTCTCCTGGCCACTGTAATATCAGTATATGATATCATTTTTACAACATTTTTTAGATATGTTAACACAGCTGGATGAAGCTACCAGTGTAGTTTGGTATTGTATTCATTTGTGAAATTTAGTGCTGTGAAAGCACTGGTGGAGTGGCAGTGGCTAATTAAGTATTGTACCTGCAATTATACTGAGCCAGCGGAGCATGTTTGTAATGTTTGTAATCTTTGCCCAGTGCAAACCAATGAATTTACCAATTGAATTATTAATCAATAGTTTAAGACGTCAGAACTATGAAATAACACATATGGAATTAGGCAGGAAGCAAAAAATGTATAAGCAAAGGAAAGTGCAATATGATTTTAGTTTTAGCTTTGTCAAAGAAGACATTTTTGCTTCAATAACAACTTGGTATTCTCACAACCAACTTCATAGGTACCATGAATGTCTTTCTAATATTCTCAGTATGAGTTCCCATAAATGCTGAGCACTTGTTGGCTACTTTTCTTTCACTCATTCCCAACATGTCTTACTTGGGTTATTTAGGTGAGGTGACTAGGTCATCTGATGCAGCAGTCCCTCACTCTCCTTTGTGGTGACACAGCCCTTTAAAAAACCTGGAGAGGTTTTGGGTTATTGAAAAACAAATCCCACTTAATGATCCCACTAAGCACAGATTAGATTGGATGGCGTGTTACTGCTGATCGTCATGGTAGCCATGCTGGTTAAGTTTGCCGTGAGTACTTGAATGAATGAATTACCAAACGTGTCTTTAGCAAAGCACCCTCCACACTGTCACACCCTCTCCTCCATGCCTCTTTTGCTTAATTAATTGGGTAAAAGCAAGAAGTCTACAAAATACAACTTTGTAACTTTGTTCCTTGTTCTACCCCTGCTTGATCTTTGTGCAACATTAACACATCCTTGGTTATTCTTTTTATCTCCAAACGTCTCCTATCCTGACTCCTCAGCACCCCCCACATTCACAGATACACCACCTCAGTATGTCGAGGCCAAGGATGGGGGGAGCGTCACTTTGACCTGCACGGCCTTCGGCAATCCCAAACCCTCAGTCACCTGGCTGCGGGAAGGCAACCTCATGGTCAGCAATGCCAAGTATAAGGTAAATATTTTATATGTATGCAGCGATGAACAAATAATGAATAGAAACAATTAGTCGTAAAGGAAACGAAAGCAACATGGTGTATAAATATATTTAGTATACCACTGAAATTTAACAAGCTGCTTGTTAGGAGAGGGAGCTGAATCAATGAAGAGGAGTCACTGCAGGAGTGGTTGAATCAGACATCTTTAATAAAACATAAGAAAATTTGTTAACAAACAGAGTTGCATCAGAAGACTCAAACATTACATGCACAAAGTTCATCCTTATGTCAGACTAGGAGGTGAAAAACAACACTTTAATGATGTTAATTCCCTGTTTCTGGGAACAAAACACTGGCTATAAAACAACCTAACGTAACTTAAGGATAGATTACCTATAACTGATAACTGAATTTGTCTTTAAATGAGAAAAGAAGCATTTACGTTAGTAGTATACTGTATGGTGTACAGTATCTACTATTGAATCCAGCATGTCGCATTAATGGAAATGACTCCCCCACATTAGATCAATAATTTAAAGGACTGAGCTTTGTTCATTGGCGAGTTGTACTGCATCTCTAAATTTGTCTCGGTCTCGCACAGTATTCTTCTATAAAGTGTTGCACAACTGCAAAACTTACATCTGCTCACGTTATGCTCTGTGCTGACAATTTAGATGATTTTTAATCTTAACTATATGGTTTTATGAAAGTCTGTACTCTCATTGCTTTAATGTGAATAACAATAACAATAGATTTAGGTGGTAAACACTGCTTCAATCTGGATAATTTTGGAAACACAGCAAACCTAATGCTTCTTTCCCTAAAACGAAATAAATAATATCTACGCACATTTAAAGTGGAAGTTGCTGCATCACGCTGTGCTTTCTGCTGTCAGATGTAGAACTTTACTTTGATGAAATGGATGGAATAAATTTGCATCTTGTGCCTGAGAGTATGAGTCTGGTGGGAAGAGAAGTCAAAGACTGAATGTGTCCTTTGAAGGAGTTTTGACTTCAGCTGTGATATAATGTGCTCACCATAGAAATGTGTTTGGGGGTTTTAAAAGCTTCTGCAAAAGTTGCCAAGTGGTCTGCTCTTACACAAACCAAGGAAGTGTCTTTGTGAGTTAGTACAAAATTCTTTATGTGATGATGTCAATGTACATACATATATGGTGATGTGTTTAAATTGTTTTCAACAGTTGTCTTTTTCTTTTCAACCATTTTTCTTTTAACACAGTAACTGCAGTGGTAGTGATTCAATCACTTGAGATTCACCATTACTCCCTGTGTTTACTTGGTCATGGGCTTAAAACAACAAAACACACTCCCCCCCCAAAGTGTAAAGACAGATCTGTGTTGCCATATTTGACTGAGTTGAATCTGAATAGTTATAAAAGATAACTAGTAGAGGCACATGTACAGCACACAGCTGTAGTCTTTTGAATAACATAAGTACTTGATATGCTCGTGTGTGATCAGGTGTCTGATGGGAGTTTGACGGTGCTATCCATCACCCGGGAAGATCGTGGGGCCTACACATGTCGAGCCTTCAGTCCCCAAGGCGAGGCCATTCATACTACACGGCTGCTAGTACAAGGTAAATACATGTGTTAGCGTTGCTGTGTACTGCTGTTAGAAGCCAAACCAGCGCTTCAGACCATTTCTTTGGAAACATTTTAGTATTGTAATGTCTTATTCCTGATACTTTTGTAATATTTATAATTAACTGGCACTAGTGCACTATTGTCGATTGTTGTCAACCTTGGCTGACCTCATGCTGTCACGCTGAATACTGTGGGATTTATAATGGATTGGCATTTGTGCCCTCTGTGTCATTTTTTAATCCTTCACATTGAATGTGATGTCCTTTCAAGGTGCTTCAGTGATTTAGTGATTGGATAACTGGGGCAGCCTGCATATACAGTCACTATAGAGAGTGTTCAGACCCTTTGCTTTGTACACTCTATAGTGTTGTTTTAATGTGATTTAATTTTGCATGGGTAAATCTTTCTGTCCAGCCCTCCAGACTACACAAAATAACCCACACAATGACAAATTGAAACAATGTCATTGATTGCAAGTAAAAGTAAAAAGAAAACAATGAAATCACTCATTTTGTTTTTTCCATGTTCTTATGACAATACATTTTTACATTTGTTGCTGACTTCACTTTTTAAGTTTGTTGCATTGTCAGAGGTACAGTGAGACTGAAGATATATTTGCTGTTAACTATGTGGTAACTTGCACAACATGGTACCCATGTGTAGCCTGCATTGATTTGGAACCTCGATACTTGATTCCCTTGAAACTAAAGCTACCCATATGCAAGATGCAATCCCGCATATAACCACTAAGGCAGTGTAAAACAAACTGAGCAACAGCTATGAATCACCACAAAAATACTGTCGTAAGTGTCGAAAAAAAACTTTTCCACAACCACCATGATGCTGATGGTGCTGTCATTATCTATGCCTCTGCATTGGTAAACAGCATGTATACCCCCAGCCTAAATCGGCACTGAATAATATAAAACTCAAAGGTGCTGCTGCAGAATAGGTTAAACCTGCATGTACTGCATGCGGAAAAAAAAATCTAACAATGTAATACATTACGTTTGATAGATAATGCAGAATGATGAATACATTGGGTCGGGCTTTTGTTGGCAGGAAAGGCAGGCTTTAGTAATGACCAATCACCTCAGCTCTTCGCCTTCCTTTTTAAAAAGCAGCAGACAGTTTAATGAGCTGGGAGCAGAGTCCAGGGCAGCTTAGCTGATCCACATTCACAGAAAAAATACACAGCACACTAAATAATAAGTATAATACACAAAATATAATTCTTGGGGCAGACAATGTGAAATTTGCATTTAATGAGGCAGTCACCTCTAACTGAGGTAAAGATGATTTAAAAGATAACAATGTCAGCATTTAGGCCACCGCTGTCAGTTGTGCAGTTTCCCTTATCACTGAAGTTGAGTTTGCATTCAGTTTGATACATTATATTTACATGTGTAACATCATTATACTACTGTAAGTACTGAGAGAGCAGCATCTAAGGAAAGAGGTTGTAAGATAGAGAGTGCATTGGAAGTGTAGCAGGAGCAAACAGGGCAGTTTGTGAAGAAGGATGGGGCAGATTTCTGGATGTGATATTTTCCAGTAGAAATGTTGTTTCAGATAAATCAATAAGGTACATGGAAAGCTACCAGAGCTGGAGACACCAGCAGGGACTCAGAACATGAGCTATATTGATCTGCAGCAACAGAAACTATGTGAACCCCCAAAACCATTCTTTGTCCTTAACCATGGACAGAATATTATAGGAACGGAAACAGTATATACACATCTTATATAAGCATTTAAGAGCTGAATGGGAATGTCAACATTACATTCGACAGCATTACTGAAGACATCCAGACAGAAATAGTGATTCGATTTATATGGTGATATATATCAATAGACTGACATAAAAAATTGTCTTGATAAAATCTTTTTCCATTATATCCCCTGAGATAGACTAGCAACCTGTCCAGGGTGCACCCCGCAACCCTTAAGAGGAAAAAGCAGGTAAGATAGTGGATCGATGGAGGCTCCATAATTTGTCTCAATGTGGAGAATGTGCTGTTGAAGCCTCCTGTGACACAGGCTCTCAGAACAACCTGACAGCGTTGCAGACTTACTTAAAGTTTTGGAGCGAGGTTGCGCCTTCTAACCAATCAGAGAATAGTCATGATTTCTACTTGATAAGTAAGTTTTGTAGCCCCTTTTTTATTGTAATTTCATAACAACTACCTGAAGGGTTGTGCAGCGCGTGGGCGAGCATGAAGAGCGAAGCAGAGCTGCAGCAAAGCAGCAAAGATGGTACCAGTGTGTGCTGAGATATTCTGTCATTCTTCACAGATCATTCTTTTCATCTGCACTTTGCAGGAGGCAACTTTATTTCTGTAGCATATTTATTTATAACACAGAGGCAATTTAAACCGCTTTACATAGGCATGGCATTAGCACCGATGTAAAAATCTGTGAAGACACAAAATGAGATTAAATAAAACACATCAAGTGAAATACAAATAGACAAAGATAAAGTTGATTAGAAATACAGCCATAGTGCAGTCAGTGCAATAATAATTTATAAATAAATGATTGGCCCTGAAATCATCTGAGGGAATAAAGGTGCAGCAGAGAAACCTATTAATCAAATGCACGGGAAAACAGCAGAGTTTTCAATTTACCTTTGAAAGTGGTTTGTGCATCATCAAGAGCAGCTTCAGCCTGTTTGGTTCACACACACAGCCTACACACTGCTTTGTGTGAATGAACTTATTCCTTAACTCAGTGCTTGATAGAATGTTTCACCACTTTACATGTTGCCTTCTTTCATTACAACCGACAGTGAACATGTTCACAGAAATCACATATTTCTTTTTGCGACCAAGTACAAAGTGAGGACTGAGCCAGAGTGGACGTTGTGACCCGTCCTGTATAATTTACAGCAGAGATGGATTAATAGAGGCCCTCCTGGAAAGCCACTGAGCAGCAGATCAGCTAAGAGACCACAGTGCCAGCAAATCTCCAGCACTCAGCTGGTTCCAAATAGGGCGGGTTGGCACACGCACAAGCGCACAGACACTTACACACACACTCAGACACCAACAACACAGTCTTTCAGCGCAGGCCTCGTCCTGGTTGTCCTGCTGAGGGGGCTGGCAGATGGAAATGCTCTGCCTGTTAAAGGATCAGGCTGTGGGCTACAGATCAGGACTAACATATGGGACTAACAGTTTAGAGCTGTTACACTGGCTCGTCTCAGCTGCACGTGTGCATCGAATGTTTTTTTCTGTGTCTGAGTGCATATTGGTTTAGGTTCGTCGTTAAATTAGAAAAAATATGAGAGATGTGTGTGTGTGCGCCGTTGGGAGAAGGTGTTCTGTCCAGAGCTTATTAAGTTCCATTAAAATGTCTGTGTCACAGCTAGATGTTGACACACAGTGCTTGTATTTATATCTGTCAGTCTGAGTAATATTCAAAGATTGGTGTTGAGCGGGTTCAGATGACTGGGATGCCAAAAAGAAGAGCTAAATGTTCTTCTTCTACAGTTCCTGTCACTCTCCTATGATTAGAAGAGCCAGTACTGAGCCACACTCTACGTAAAGGAGAAAGCAGAGTCTGCAAATCAACTCTGGTCTTTAGTTGCACGTTAAAGTGGTGTGAAGCTCTTCATGCATTGTGTTTGCAGAAAGTAACTAGATATATATAATCAGTCATGAGGCAGTGATTTCTTTTTTAATAGAAATAAAAATAAAAATATACTGGCATTGAGTTTAAAGAAATGTTTTTTACTTTTTCATGTCTTCATTATAAATTTGACAACAGATCAATGACAGGAGAGAAAGGGAGACTAATTTGAACTGGGATGTTGTGGTCTGTGGCTTCGGCTCTAGGCCATCATGTTTTACTCTTCTCAATTATTAGATGTTTGGTGTTGACATATAAACTACAACACTTATTGTGATTCATGACAACTTGTGGCATTCACCAGTTTTCTTTTCTTTTTTCTCATGAGTCATGAAGACAACCTGCCTTTCTTTACAGTGAGACACTTTTGATTTGAGAATCCACATGTCTTAAAGCTGTATAACTATACAACTTTTGGGAATAAAGCTGGTGGTAGCACGACACACAAAATCAATCCACTCCACACAGGCCGCCCACCCATTTTTCTTTGCTCTGTTACTGTCGGCTAAGCTCCAGGTATTAGCGTTATGAAATCATAATTAATAAAAAGCAGAACTCACCAGTCAAGCAGAAATAATTCACCTTCCTCTGGCTGGTTAGAGCAACAAAAGCCTGAACATGTAGAAGCAAGCATCTCTGCACCACTCGCAGCATGTTCACAGAAGCCTTTGGCAGCATCTTTTCACGTTTAGATGTTTTGGAGCATAATTCCACAAATATAATATTAGAACAAAGTTACAAACTGTGGCATTAATCTGAGTTAATTTGTTAAAACTTAATGCTATATAAATGTTCAGACAGTATCATCATTGCTGTTTTTAGATTGCTGTGTTTTATTGGCATACATTGCCATGACAACCGATAGACTTGAGTTGTTCAGAGAAACATCCTCTCTTGCACCCACAGGCATCACCCACCCTCCCTAGAAAACTGCCTACAACTGTTATGTTCCCTTACCCCTCTCCCATCTAAATGAGGGCTACTCATAAAGTGTCTCTACATTAGGACACCGAGTATACTAATACCTGAGTACTGCAGGGGTTATGTACGATACTTCAAATGTTAATTTAAAAAATATCAGTCTTGCATAATTCCTAAAATCATTTCAGTAAAAATTTAAAATTAAGTGAAAACAGAACCAACTACATACTGTCAGTAACAGAAGGAATGAGCTGTATTGGGATTTACTTCAACAAGTAATACACAGCACTGCATTGTCTCTTTACATGTACTTTTTCTACCAAAGATGTTTTGCGCTTGTCAAGTGTTAAAAATATTTCAAAGGGGGAACAGAATTGAAAAATGTTTGAGAATCACTGTTGTAAACTCTTCCCTCAGTAACTGTGCCACAGTGCGAGCTACCCTGACGTCACTGGCAGCTTGGCAGTATTACCATTCTCTCATTCCTCCAGGTCTCATTATGTGAACACTGACTGTGCTCATTTTGTTCACTTTTTGTCTGCCTATTTCTGACAGCAGGATATGTAGTGTGGAAATAATCGTTTTACTCTAAAGTGACATGTTTGTGAATGAAACCTTCCCCAAATGAACACATTTCACAAAAGCACAGAAGAGATGTGGGAGAGTGGCCCAGTCTGTCAATGACAGCATACAATAGTACATTTTTTTTAATTGAATTGATGTGGTAAAGGGAAAGAATACAACACTTCTAGACCCTCTTTCACTTGGTCTTGGCTTTTCTCCCTTGACTCCACCTTCAGCTGCTCCTGGATCAGCTAGGTGTAACTGCTGACTCATCAGCCTTGAGGCTACTTCAGCCATCTCTTCAATCTCCTCATCAACAGCTGTCCCCTCAGCTGGGGTATTAAGGGAAGGTAGCACTGCTCATCGGTTTGTTTCTCTTTCCTTACAGTCTCTTTTGCCGTTCAGGAGTATGTGTCCTGCCCAGCATTTGAGCACTGTTTGCAGCATGTGTATTTGCTATTTTGGGTGGTATTGCTACATACTTGCACACTGAAGAGCTGAGTGGTGCTCTCAGATAAATGCAGCACCTAGTGTGAGTTAAGTATCTAAAAGCAGACAAAGTTACGGTCAGGAGGTACCAAATGACTGCAAATCAAGTGTCATAATATAAATATATCCATGCGTGCAAGGAGGATGATCCATCTGGAACAGCAAGGATCACTCGAATTCTCATAATCCTCTACTGAGAGCAAAATAAACACTGTCTGTGATATGGCTCTGAGGTTTGCCATGGAACTAAACAGAACTCAGAGTGGATGTAATGTAGCTGCGTTAATCCTTCTGCCTGAACAGTACAATATGTGAATATGGCCTTAAATAGTAGACATGATGCTATACTTGTATGTTAACTCATTCCACTGTGAGAGGTGATACTGCATCTGTGAGACGTCACACTGGCCCATGTCCTCCTTGTGGACAGCGTCACACAAATTGATTTCTTTGTGTATCGTATGGTGGACAGAAATACTTCATGTCTGCAAACTTTCCAAATGGCCGCACTTTCAGTACACACCGTTTTATAATTTGCGTTCCATTCACACACAGTGAAGCTACAAGATGGAAGGTTCTGATCTGACTATTGGGAGAAATTTGGGATTCAGTGTCTTGTGCAAGGCCACTTAATGGCAATGACTTAGACCAGTTGCATCAATTCACATCACCTTTGTCTGGGCCAAAAAGTGGCACTAGGAATTATCTCTATACCAGCAGGTGGTGGTAGCCTGTCTGTCTTTCAAAAAGGGAAAGCAGAAGAATACCTGCTTCTAATCGAGAACATGTCTGATTTCCCTTCTTGTGCAGTAGTCCTAAGCTGCATGGTCAATCAGAGTGGTCTCTCTCACAGAGGGGCCTGCTGCCGACTCAACACCACTGAATAATTGAATTGGCTAACGACGGGGTCAAACAGTGCCGGCTGTGCAGGACACACTGTGAAAACTGTGCTGACAGATGCTCGCCAGCCACCTGACAGTGTGTCACTATCCTTAGAAAACACACACACTGATGTATCTTCTTTTCCCTGTTCACTTTGCAAGTGAGTTTGCAATCAGGAAAAGGCTGATTAGAATATACACCAGTCAACCACAACGTTAAATTCACCCAATGGTTTTAATATTGCGGTTCACTGGTGCACACTTTTCCATAACAGCGTTGCTGTCAGTCCTTTCTCTAAAAGCGTGAATGAATTCAACAAAACAGAATTTGGTCAGATTAATTTCACACATTGCCTATAAGAAAACCCCTTTTGGCTGTGGTGAGACTGGGCTTTTTTGTTCATTTAGTTCTTTGAGGAACAGGTTTTTTGCTTCAGCACTAAAGCAGTTTAGGAAAATGTTGCCATCTCATTTGAGTGACAATTATATTACAAGACAGCCGTGTTTTACAAAGTTGTACATTTTTAATTTGAATAGGCAAATCTTGATATTTATTTTTTTTATTTTTTTTTTACTTTATGTCAGTGGTATTTTTGGATAAAATGTGATAGCTCTATTGCTTACTTTATTTTATATTTTTCAACTACCAGCAAAAATTATTTTCCTAAGCAAAATATTGTTTTTGATGAATATTCAATTCTAATTTTTCTCAATCTCTGTCTCACAAAAAATACATTTCCCATCATGCATTTTTAATGCAATATTGCCTACTGGGTGTTGGTCTGGTTTTGAATATTGTTCCTGTGTTTTTCTCACAGGTCCTCCGTTCATTGTATCACCACCGGAGAACATTACAGTGAACATCTCACAGGACGCCTTCTTCACTTGCCAGGCGGAGGCCTACCCTCGTAACCTGACCTACACCTGGTTTTGGGAGGAGGATAACGTCTTCTTCAAGAAGTAAAGTTATGATCGGGTTCATTATTGTCCACCATATCACCTCACCTGTGTGTTCCTACTGTTCACCAGCCACCGTCACGAATGCTGTGTTGTGTTGCTCTTTTTGAGCTGTAAAACAAGAGACTCATGAAGGAAACTAGAGATGATTATAAGGGCATAGAGTTGTTGTGCTTTTTTCTCATTTTTGATTTTTGTAGTAAACATTAGTGCACCTGATGCCTCTAATGAGAGGCAGTTTTGGCCATAGGTTGGTCCTAGGTTTTATAATATCTTGTATTGTTGCGAGCACAACACTGCATGTTCAATATAAGTGCAGAGTGAACACTGACAAAAAAAAATAAAGAAGCAGTGACAGCAAATATTGAATTAACAGCCCAACTGAGGCAACAGACAATATTTCTGCCTTTGGATTGTCCAACAATACAGCATGTAAAATACTATATGCTGTGCACAGGATAATAAAAAGGACAATGACAAAAGGCGGCCTGGTAGCTCAATGGGATAAGCATCAGACTGAGATGCAGAAGGTGGCAGGATCAAATCCCTGCCCAGAATCTCAGCCCATCCCCCATACCAGGTGTGTCCTTGAGCAAGACACTCAGCGCTAGCTCCCCGGGCCCCTCCTGTGGCTTCCCCAAGGGGGGATGGGTTAAATGCAGAAGTCAAATTTCATTGTAACATGTATATGTGATCAATGACAATAAATATATATTTCTTTTATAATCAAAAGAAATAAGTCTCAAAGTCGAGGTAATACTCCTCTTTAAACATCTAAAATACTGACTTGAACAGGATTTAAATCAAAGTGAGCAGTCTTGTTCTGGTTCATATCCTTTCTACACACTTAACTGCAGTAAAAACACATTTGGTAAATATTGGTCTAGTTTAGTCCGATACAAATTAGACCAGTTTTGTCCAGTTTTGTCTACATAAAAGCCTTGACAACAATGTAGTTGGTTCAACCTGTAACATTTCTGTAAAATTGAATGAATACAGTACAGTATCTACCAAAACACTTTGCATCTCTTCTTAAAATCATGCCTGCATATGCTTCTGCACTATCTGATTTTGAAGTGGGCATCAGTATTTTCTATTAAACATAAATATTTAAATATATTAGATTAGATTCTTTTTTTTTTTTTTTTGGAGATTCGCTGGAGAGAGGCACTATCAGTGGTCATTAGTTAAAGCTTCAACAAAATTTAGTTTCAAAATCCATCAGATACAGCCTGAAAACAGTCTTCTTCCTTTATATCATTAAACGTGTCAATTCATTGCTTCCAGCAGTAATACCAATTGCTCTTGTGCATGGTGTGCTGCGTTTGCAAACATGTGAGTTCCTTGTGTGACACACCTCACGTCAGAATTAAGTTGTAAAAGTCACCTATATCTGAATGACAAAAAGGCCCCATGTTAACACCTTGATTATATCAGCAGAGTTAATAGTTTCTATGTCCAGAAAGGGCTTAATATAAAATATACAATGTAAAAATATATACCATGGCCACTTGGTGGTGACCACATGATCAGAACAGGCAGTTCACCTCACCTGAGTATGGATCAGCATAGCCACAGAGTGCCCATACTGATCTCTGTCCACCAAAAACCTCTGGGTGGTTTTTATGTTATGGCTGACAGCACACATTGATATCTTTTTAGAGAAGGAGACACAAGCATGATCTTGATGAAGCTGAGACAGTTTAGCTTAGTTCAGTTCAGTTCAGTTCAGTTACAAAGACATCTGTGGTTCATGATCCATCCATGTAAATCAACTCAGTAACTGAAAGCGTATCATTCTTCTTGTAGGGTGGATCTCCAGAAATGTCAGTAGACACGTCTCCCTCAGTTGCCACAAGCGATTACTTTTCTGCTGTTGATGCTTTGAAGCTGTTTGGACAGAGACAATGCTCTTCACCATAAAGTGCCCTACAGTCACCAAAGCTTGAAGTTAGGTTAGGTTTATGATGCACATTTCACAATGCATCAAATTACATCAATGTTTGCTTCACTGCACAGTTCCTGAAGAAGACCATCTAGACAGGGATGAACCCAGCTATCCTGCATATAGCTTTACACAGGTAAAATTGATATTTTATCTTCTGTAGCTGATATGTAGTTAAAGTGTAAAATCATGAGGTCTGTAGTCATCACATTAGGTATTTTTTTGGTGGGGAATTAAGTTCACTCTGTATCACACCTAAACCAGCTATTCTACTGTGCTGCAGCTGCAGGAGTTAAAATAACACAGTGGAAATAATATCATTCATCAGATATCAGCTACTGTAAATAAAGTGTCTGATGCATGCATGATGTAGTAACTGCTAGCTGAAGGTCAAATGGTTGTTGCACTGCTATAGGTGACAGAATCTGTGCAACACCGAGAACAGGCTGAGGCCAAGCATTCTTATGTTGTGCATTCTTACTTTAACATGATGGTACATAGAATATGTGAATACAGTCAGCACTAGCAAGACAAAAACAGTAGATCAGATTGAATGAAACAGAAAAGATTAATCCAGCTTGTCACCGTACGTGAAGCTCAGGATGAATTAAACATCTTCCAGTTTGCCTTGTTGCCCACTGACACTGTTGAGTTATTCTATAGAAGGGAGACCCACTAGATTCATAGTCTTAGAGCTGAGTAATTAATTCTTAATGCCCATCAGTTTGTGTGAGTACAGGTGGTGACAAACAGCTATAACCCCGAATGAATGAGCTCACTATCATGCATATTGTGGGAGAAATGACACACGGCTCAAGCAATCAGTAATGCCTTCAAATACTATTTGAAATAGCTGGCAGAGACAGCAGATCAGCCTGGCAATCAACGTGGCTTGGCCCAGTTTCAGCCGTGGCCACTGGCTTTCAGTTCTTAAGTCAGTGATAGCCTGAACCATTGCTTTATGAGCTTTTCTGTCCACAAAATGGCTTTGATACATTATATTTTAACTAGAGATTTGTCTTTTAAAAATAAAAGTTTACATGAAGGATTCAGCTTTTCAGCTTTTTCTTAGTTTCACTGCCTCTACACAGGGTGGGGTGATCTCCAGATTCTGCTGCTCCTACTGGGGATCTGGAGATCTTGACTAAAATCTTAAAATGTATTAATGCCAGTTCCAATACACAGCACAAGTTTTTTTCAGGTGCTCCCTTTTGGGGTCACCACAACGGATCATCTGCCTCTGCATATTTGATTTGGCAAGGATTTTACACTGCATGCTCTTCCTGACACAACCCTTCCCATATATCCGGGCTTGGGACCGACACTAGGGAAGGACCGGGATGCGAACCACCAACCCTGGGGTTCTTAGACAGTTAGCAATTACTAGTTTCCTCAAAACTTACCTCAAAACATACCTTATGTGAAGGTTATTATATATTCAGAATGCTGAAATATTGTCTCCAGTATAACCCAGTTGTGTTTAGAGCGAAATTCATGGTTCCCTCAATTATAGCAAATAGCCCTGACCTTGAAGTAGCTAAGCATCTCCACAGCATCACACCACCACCTACATGCTTCATGTTCTTTTTGTGGAATCTTCTTTGGTTTACAGCAGATGTAATGGGACCACTGTCTTAATGTTCTTCTGGCTAAGCAGTGGTTTTCACCTCGCCACTTTCTCGCCAGTGTTTATCAGATAGTGGAGTAATAATTGAGTTTTACTGAGGTGAGATATTCTGCTTGGATTTTCCTTGGATCTGTTGTGACTTCCTGGATGAGTTATCACTGTGCTCTGGACTGTTTTTGGAAGTTGAGCCACTTCAGGGAAGGTTCACATTTGTTTAAAGTCCAGAGCCTTAGAGATATCTTTGTAACCCTTCCCAGACTGATCAGTGCAGTTTAGTAGTTTTTTAGATGTAGCAGCTAAGGGGACAAATTCCCACAGGGCTAGTTTGTATTACATTTACACCATTTTTCTTCTAAACATACAACCCTCAGTCAGTACTTAAAGGAGCAATGACCAAGCAAATGCCTCCTGCTCAGTAATGTATTGTGTGTTGTCTAATTTTTTGGCCAGAAAAAAAAGGTATTCAATGTCTTTCAGTGTGGTTAAAAAAAACCTGTTTGAAGTCTCTAGTTTGGTGAGCACTGAAGAAACTGCACTGCAGTTTCATTTTTGTAATGACTATCAAATAGTGTAATTTGATGAAAGATTATGTTTCAGTCAGAGCAGCATTACCAGCTCTCTGAAATGTAATGTTTCTTCTTTTTTTGACAGCAAAATCTTTTTTCACAATCTTTGTTATTTACGCTGAGAAGTAATGATCATGGTCAACTATGCAAATGCTTTCAGCTCCATAATGTATTGTCTTAGTCATGACTTTGTGTATACACCTTTGATTATCATAAAACCTGTATACCCCAATTCTACATATTGCAAACAGTGAGATGCAGAATGGGCAGTAAAGGGAGCAAAGCGTAGGAATGCTAAATACCTGTTGCCTTGACTACTGCAAGTGGCTGGTCACCAGTCAGCAGACAAAAATCTCAGGGCTCAAATCTTGTTGCAGCTCCTTCTCTCCAAATAAAATTATAGGTCTGAAGTAAAAAGAGGATAGAAACACCATCTTGTAACATTACACAGTTTCCCCTATAAACCCTAAACATGTTCTGCAAAACATGAGACAGCACTGATAAACTGTCAGTGTCCCTTTTTGTTTAACAGTTATGGTGCATTTTAAAAGAGGCAATCCATCTATTTTACACATAATTGTCATTTTACTTGTCACAGGTACTACTCCTCAGCCTGTGAACGGTGTTGTGCTCTTTAGTTTCTTCTTCAGGCTCTCGAGGGACTTTGACATCTAAGAAAATAAAATATTTTAGCTATAAATAGCCATTTGATTATCCTTACTGGTGCATTATATTATATTAATATAGCATAACAGTTTATACTGTAAGTTCATATGTTTTTCATCAAATGATTTTAAATAATTGTAAATTCACAATCTGTGAAGTAAACTACTGGTAAATTCAGCTGTCGAACAAATGTAGGAGTGAAAAACACTATTCTTTACTTATGTGTAGTCTATGGGTGTAGAACAACAGTGGAATCTCAAAACTGTACTTAAGTACAGTACTTGATGTCATAGCCAGTAAAGTTAATCCCTTCACATCGACTGTCTTTAATTCTATTTAAATGGATGCTTAAATGTCTCACTACAATACCAGTGCACCTTTTGGATGAGGAAAAATAGGATTTTTGTGGGACAAATGTGCTGCTGAAATATCTCTAGCCACCATGCACGACAGCAGGTCAAGCATGAACCAAGATCTCTGTGATCCCTTCTGCTGTTCCAACAGAGCCTGCGACATGGATGCCGGTGTACAGAGTTTTTAAAAGTCTTAAATTTCTGTGCCTGACAACTTTTCATTGGTATTGGTGTCAATAAATCTACCAGCCTCACACTGGTATATTCTAATGAATATGTGCTAGAGGGCAGTAGTGAATAAGCAGGGGAATACATGTTCCTGTGATTTCCAGTTACATTTGAAGCCTGTAGATTTACACTTCTTCTACAGCCAACCATTCAATTCAATTTCAATTCAACTTTATTTATAGCGCCAAATCACAACATAAGTCATCTCAAGGCACTTTACAGTCTAAGGTTTAAGACCTTACACATTATATAAATATACACACAAAAAGTTAGGCATATTCGGCTTTCGGGTAAAATTTCAGGATGAACCTAAAATGCACTATAACTATAGTGTATACAGAATATTGTAGAAAACAGTCCCACTTGAGCAGCACTAGGCAACAGTGGAGAGGAAAAACTCCCTTTAACGGAAGAAACCTCCAGCAGA
>JAUMHL010000006.1:2007467-2023806 GCA_032362345.1 Sandelia bainsii | reverse complement strand
AGTCTGAGAATTCAGTTAAAAACTCAGAGTAAGGGACAGGAGGACGGTATACTATAACAAATAAAACTGTTTTTTGACTTTTCCAGTTTGGATCTGAGAGACTAAGAGTGGGACTCTCAAATTCTCTCAAAAAACCATTCTGCTCTGAATCAAAAATGAAGCAGTGTGCAGCACCTTATTTAAATGAAAGTTGTAGCTACACATCCCCCAGCAAAAAAGTGAGAGAAATTGTGGCACCGATCATATTTACTGACCTCATCTTCATAGGAGTATGGCATCACACATCAGTGGCAGTGTACATGTGTCTATTCATCAGTAGTCTCCATGAAAACCAACTTCAGTACACAAAAGTAAAGCTTCAGTGATACACAGCTGCTACAGTGTTTCAAACACTTTTTGAACCTTATTTTTAAACACAGCTTTGCTTTTTGCTAAATTTTTGTTTACTTCTCTACACAAATTCTTAATGAAATGATGTCATTAATCAAAACACGTCTAGTTGGCCAATTAAGATCCTAACATTAACATTTCCTGTTGTCGTCATTTTCACAGTGACCTGAAACGCAGAGTCAGTATTCTCATTGATGGTTCCCTCATCATCGCCCAAGTCAAGCCAGAGGATGCTGGGAAATATACCTGCGCACCTAGCAACAGCCTGGGCCGACCACCAACTGCCTCTGCCTACCTAACAGTGCAATGTGAGCATACTCTTATTATTTTTTTATACTGATGTTTTATGTGAAAGGCAGAGAAAAACACAAATATACAGATGTTTGTCAGAAAATTTCATGTAAGATCACTTTACCTAAAGAAAGAAGGTGCTTGAGAAAATATAAAGTGTGCCTTCAAGAAGATAAAACAGACCAGACATAGGAAAAATATTAAGCACTTATATGTTTATATATGGCATTTCAAGAGGCAGCTAAATATCCAGAATCAATCATCATGAATAGACATTCACTATCTACTGTAGTGACTAGGTAGTGTAGTGTAGGGACCACTGTACTCCACGAAATGTACCGTATATATTAAGTCTTAATCACAGCTCATATACAGTGAAGTCTCATTCCACTGGATGTGAAGACAGTTGTGTGGTTCGTTTTGCTGATGTTTCCGGGTGGCTGTCAATCAAATCAGATCAAACCCTCAAATCACTCTCTTCAGCCCTGATGAAGCAGATTAGCTGAGTTTGTTCAATTGTTTATAAGTTAGGGGTATTTATTTTTCAGCTTTAATTTGAAGTAGTTCTTATTTATTCATGGATATTTTATTCTGTAGAGAAATACTTGAGATTCAGAAGAATATTGACTTTTCATGGGCTATAAAACTAACAGTCATATCATGTATGCAATGCCAAAAAAGATGTGTTATGATTTTTGATATACTATACAATATACACTACTGTTCAAAAGTTTGGGGTCACTTACAAATGTCCTCGTTTTCCCATGAACACATGTTTTCAGCTGTCAGCATAAGGGTTTTCTAATGATCACAACACAATGTGCCATGAGAACAAAGGACTTGTGTTTGCTGATGATGGTCCTCTATTCATCTATGTAGATATTGGATTCAATAAACAGCCATTTCCAGCTATAATAGTCATTTACAACTATGTTTACACTGTATTTCTGTTCAGTGTGAAGTTATAAAAACAGCTCCCCCCTTCCCTGTGATCTCAAACATTTGAATGGTAGTATCACTCTTAAGCCTGGCCACGGAACAAAATAAGCTTGCACAGGTCCAATATTTATTCTGTTGCAAGATCGAAAACTTTCTATTAAAGAACGTTGGATATAGTGTGACATTTAAAGCTTTGTGTTAAGATTTATGTCTCCTAAAGAAATCAGATAACTGCTTAAATGATCAACATCAACAGTATGATGTCCGAGATAACTAATCTTATCACTACACACAGTTAGGAAGGGATCCCAGTTAATAAGTGAAGGCCTGGTCTATTTTTGAATCTGAATCTGAATATAGCAGCATTGTTTCCCGTCAGATTTGAACCTGTTGTCGAGCTGCATGTTCACTGAGTGCCTTATTTAGAATGAAACCATGCTCGGTGCTTCCCCTGCTCTGTGGAATTGATCTGGACTCCCTAGAGCAGCCTTCATCACCTAATCCCACCAAACACCCATCTGTTTCCTCAAACACAATTTTTCATATTTGATTTCCGACTCCCCCCATCTTCAGTTCTCATTTGTCATCAGTAATGTGTGTTTATAGATTCATATGCACACTGACACATCTCTGTCTCTGCCTCTCTCTGTCATCATGAGTTGCCGCCTTCTGATTCTCTTCACCAATAAAACACTCAGATAATCAGTAACTCCCAGCTGTAGAAACCTTTTCCATAAAGCATCTGGCTCTTTTTTGGAGCAGACAGGCAGAGGCAGGACCAGCTTGGAGATTTTAGCCTTGTCGACTGATGACCGGCCACTGGCAGTAGTCAAGGCAACAGACATTTTGCATTCCCTCGCTCTCTTGCATCCTCCAATGGCTGTACATTCGATTGTGCGTGTATGTCTGTGAGTGATGAACAGAGGCAGGCAACACCAGTCGTGAGAGGGATGGAGAAGTGAGTGGGTCGGGGGGATTACATCATCTCTCAAAAACTGGGGACTTTTCTCTGTCAGACTGCAGAGGGCTCTCTGTCTGATTCCCTCCTCTTATTATCATCTCCTTTTTGTCCCCTCTTCCTCCCTCTCTCTCAGTCCTCGACAGCCTCTTCTCTTCCTTTGTTTTATGCCCTTTTTCTCACTCTCCTGCCTCATCCTGTTTAAATCTCTCTCCCACATTCACTCTCTCTCTCTGTCCTCTCCCTGTCTTTCTCCCTGAAGTGCTTGCCATTGAATAACTTCCCCAAAGCATCTTGCAGTGGAAACCAGCATGTTGTGAACGATAGCGGTGTCTGAGGGCTATATTTAGAAACTTGGCTGCTGCTCTTGTCTGTGGTGCTGGTGGCAGTGCTCCTCTGGGCTCGTTGTGGCAGAGCACTGCCGGGCCCGTGGTTAGGACTACGGAGGACAGCAGATGTAGGACAAAGTTGTTCTGGCAACTGTGCTGTCAATTGACCTCTCACTTTAGTTTCAGTCCCTCTATCTCATGGTGTCACAGTCATTCGCTCACTCACTCTCATCTCTCTTTTTATTGCATCTATAGTCACAGTGCCTCATCGTCTTCTCTCTTCCACCTGCTTCTCTCTACCTTACGTCATCTGGCCACAGCTCTCTCTCTCTCTCACCTGTGCTCTTTCCCACGCTCATGCTCAGCCTCACTCGTCCTTCCTCTCTTGCTCTGCTGATACCGCTCACACCTCCTCCTCCTCTCTCTCTCTCTCATGACATTTTGCCTCCTTATTACCCAGTGCCTACTTTGAAGCTTTCCTCCTTGACCTCATTTAGGCACATATTTTTCCTCATTCTTCTTCAGGATTTAAGAAGGAGAAGTTGTAGCTTCTCTCTTTCTTTGCCTTAGCCACATTACTTCACCATTCCTTTTCCTTTCCCCTTTTCCCCTGTGTGCCTGTGTTGGCCCAAATGATATAGCTTGACCATATAAATACCAATTAAGACACAAGGATAGTCAGTAATGTGGAGCAGATACCACCTGATCTGATAGAACTGATTAAGTTGTTTCCTCATGGAAACATCAAGTTTTGGGTTTCTTAAGATTAAATGAGAATATTGGAGGCACTCTTATATCCAGCTATGCATCAATCCATCCATCCTCTTTATACATATTGGCAATTTAAAGTCACTAGTTAACCTAACTGCATGTCTTTGGACTTTGGAAGGAAACCAGAATACCCATACCTCAGAAAACCCATGGCACGGGAAGAACATTCATACGCTAAATTCAAACTGGGAACCTTTTACTGTACCTGAGGCAGCGGTGCTGACCACTCCACCACTCTGTTGCCCATTCTAATATCTGCTTGTTAAATATGAAATTGCAGTAATTAGCGTGTTATCTTAGCAGAGTGGAAACAACAGGAAACTGGCTCTGTTCAAAGGAAACAAAAATCACCGATCAGCACCTCTAAAAATGACTGACTTGTTATCTTAGTCAGTACAAAATCACAAAAAATTAGTGAAGATTAGCTAGCTTAATTTTTAATGGACATATGAGTGTGTACAAATTAACTCATATTGCTAGACAAAGTGAATAAATATATTTTCCAAATTGTCAAACTATTCATTTAAAGCTTCAGGAATTCATACTGAATGGCAAAGCAGGGAGATACTTATTTTCTCTGATCTTTATACATATCTTGGGAGATATTGTTGCATTTGTTTCAACAAAGATGAGGCGAATGTCACCGCCACACTGTGGGTGCGCTGCTCATTGGTTGATTGATAACGCACATACTATTTCATTGCATTTAGTTAGATCTTATCCACTCAGCTGGTGATGGCTACAGACTTTCTCACAGCAGCACTTCCACTGTGTTAATCATTCTGAGAAATGGGCTCCACATACACATAACTCTCGGCTTTAGAAACACTGTATTTGTTTCCATCTGACAGCTATTCACAACAACTTGGTCCTTTCAGGTGTCTCAGAGAACATCTGTGGAATGCTTTTAGTTGTCATCGGAATGTCCTGGGTATATGCAGACACAAACCAGGAACAAATTGAAGGGGGCGTGGAGGATAAGAGGAGAATCTGAAATGTCATAGTGCTCTAATACAATCCAAACACTGAGTTAGAAGGAGTTTTTACAAATTACTGAATCCCAAATTCCAAGCTGCAAAAATACTCCAGCTATCAACTGTGCAAAGTACAGATATACTTCCAAGTTAACTGTGAGCACAACTTGAAGTACGAGTCCAACAACAACAACCCTATAAGGTAGAAGGTATTCCTCTGCCATAGCTCACAACTAGGAACACCACTATGACAGTGTTGTTCTGCTGACCCATCAGTTTAGCCTCGACTGAAATGTTGGTTGTTGGATATATTGCTTTGAAATTTAGTCTAAACTTTCATGTCCTCCTCAGGATGAAGATTAGCAAGTACCTGAAACAAGTCCAATTGCCACTGAACAGCACCTTTGGGAAATTAGTCATGTAACATTTTCCTCTAGTATCACTATTGAGTCACAATTTGAAATACTTTGATTTATAGACACATCCTTGCCAAACTAATGAAATTTGTCACCTGTACTTTGCATGTGTTGCTAGGTAGAAAGTGTTAGTGTCTTCGTAGCATGTCAGCATGCTCACATTAACTCAAAGGAGTGCTACTGTAAATATAGTTTATTTCAGTTCAGGCCCGTTATATAATTTATTTACATATTATAGTTACATAGGAAGAATTTTTGAGTTTTTTTTTTTTATACTTTAAATGTTATCTATATCTAATTTTATTAACTGCTTTCTTTAAATTTCTCCTTGACTGAACTATTGCTGTTTTTTCAAAGGGTGAGTGAATTGGTAAAATTTGATAATGATAAAAGACCATGTTGCACATTTTGCTGACAACAGGTTGTAGTTAAATTTTATCCTAGTTAAAATCAGATCTACTGTATGTGTCGTCATGTACAGCAGGTCGTTTAATTTCAGCGGAAGAGTAAACCTAATGTGCGTGGGAGGACTCTACACTAACAAATGCAGCTCTGAGACCAGCTGTGCTCCACATAAATTCATTTATCATTTCATGATGAGCCCACTTCTCATAAACTGTGTGATTTCCCAGTCTTATAGACAGCTATTACAATCACTGGGCACCAAGCTAGAAATACATGCATTATCGCTCGTTTTTCCTTTTGTGTTTCTCACCAGATTCTGCCCGTGTGGTAAACATGCCATCTGTTATCTACGTGGCCATTGGTCTGCCTGGCTTCATTCGCTGTCCTGTAGATGCCAACCCCCCTGTAACTCTAGTTAAGTGGAAGAAAGATGGCCTCCCTCTCCGGATAGATAAGGTGAGTTGGTGCAGTGTTACAGCTTTGGTTTCGCCCACTTTACACTACTTCAGATTGGAAACAAGTGTGGCATTTTTTTTAGGTGAAGCTTCATGTGATTTACTTGACTTCATTTTCCTGTCTTTCATTGATTAAAAACTTCTTTCATTCCTTTCCAAATTAGGTTTCCAAATTATAATTATTCATAGGCAAAATTAGATTTAACATAACATCACTCTTCGTTACATGTTGTTCTCAACTTCTTTAATCACAGTACCCTGGTTGGAGCCAAATGGACGATGGGAGCATCCGTGTGGCAGAGGTGACAGAGGATTCTCTTGGCACCTATACCTGCATGCCTTACAATGCCCTGGGTTCCATGGGATGGTCCCCTCCCGCTCCCCTGGTGCTAAAGGTACGCACATAGTCACAGTGCATTTACAGTAAATAATCCCACTTTTGATGCATCTGCAACTTCACCTACACGGCTCAGTTTTTATTCAGCCATTGTGGCTATTTCACTGTGGGCAGGACCCTCCCAAATTCTCAGTGGTTCCTGGAGGGGAGTACAGGCAGGAGGCTGGGAGAGAGCTGGTCATCCCCTGTGAGGCAGAGGGAGACCCCTTTCCCAACATCACATGGAGGAAGGTAAGACACTCCACACACAGACACACACCACACATTTTCTGTGTTGATTAATCAGAGCTGCTTATTTGGCTTTTATGTTGCACTTAGTGTTTTCCATTGAGAAACCTTGATTTTTGTTCAACACTTTGCCCATACTGGGTTCTCAGATTTCAATTACTCAAACTTCTTACTTTAGTGATTTTAATCTAATTTTAATGATGTCTATAAAATATGCAATCAAGAAACATATTAGATTCTCTCAATTGTTTGCTTGATTATGAAGATATTAATCTTGCTTACTGACTACTATGTGATGAGCTATTGTTTTGTCAAATTATACAGAACTCATTGTCCTGTATAATTTGATACTTAGATAATGAAAGACTGTAGTATATGTAGGATTGAAGAGTGTTATTTTTTTGTGTCCTGTGCAAAGTTGACAACGTGTTTTGCAGCCTTCTCTGTCTCTCTTTAATTGTCTTTCCATGGGCGGGTGGACTGCAGGTAGGGAAGCCCAGTAAAAGCAAGCACAATGTTCTGCCCCGAGGCAGCTTACAGTTGAAGTCACTCACTAAGGAGGACCACGGGGAGTGGGAGTGTGTCGCCACCAACGTTGCCACGAGCATCACTGCCAGCACGCACGTCCAAGTCATAGGTACCCAACATATACATGAATGAAAAACACATAGATAAATACAGAAACCTATACATGCTGTACATTACATTTTTAAACAATGGGTCCTTGATTTCAGAAACTGGTTCACTAAAGCAGCCTCAGCTTTCTAGCTCATACAAATTACAAGTTTCGCTGGCAGATTTCCATCAGCTGCAGCTTGCTAGAAAATTAAGCTAACATTAGCCCAATGAAGTGGTTGAAAGTGCAGCCTCTGGACTGCTGTTAATACTGACCCATTTTAAATAAGAATCCTATAAAAGCCTCTTAATGAACTTGATGGCTACATACCTGTACAATCCATGAATTTATGTTTAAAGACTGAGACTAAAATTAACAGGTCAGCAAATCTGTTCTTTTATTGTAGTGTTCATCTCCCAAATTCTGGTATTATCATATATATATATATATATATATATATATATATACATTTATTTATTTATTTATTTATTAAGTGTGGTAAGAAAAATATAAGATCAGAGTCAGTGGTTGTTCTTCCATATACTACGTTTCACTTGAATAGAAAATGTTTTCAGGAAGAGGACTAACCAGTGTGTGGTAGTGTAACACCATCTTGGACGTGCTTTCATGAGCTTCTGTAACACACAAACCCACAACTAATGTAGTATGGAATGCTTGTTAGTCTAGACAGTAACTGTCCAGAAAAAAGTAAAATCCTAGAGAAGATCTTATGCTTATCTGGGTCTAGCAGAAATAATCTAAAATGAAGATGTTTTAACATCATTATGAGATTTTGGTCAGTTTCTCAAACTTCGGTAGCTTCTGAGTAATTTCCCTCACACCTCTGAAACTTCTAAAATCTGAAACATCTAAAAAAAAGTAGCATTTTCCCCACTGCTCTGTCAGCAGAACATTTAACAGCACACCATTTAAGTCTAACACAGACCTTCATCAGGTTTTAGCAACTGAGCACCACAAAGCAGAACAGTCAACAATATAAAGAGACAAACACATTCACCAGTCAGGTGTTTGTGATCTGCTTGATTGAAAGTCAGTCTACTCTGAACCAATCAGAGAAGAGCTGGTTTACACGGCCTGATTTTCCCAAAACAGATTGCACTGAATGCATTAAAAATAGCACACAAAAAGTAAATCAGACATATTTTTCATCAATACATGAAAAATACAAACAAAAAAGTCTTTGGTTCTCAAGGTTCTTTTTTACTCTACATATCATTTCAAATACCTAATATGGGTCAGAAACACAGATCACTGTAGGTCACATAGTAGAGTAGGTCGTCTATTAATTGCTTAAAAAAGAAAACTATAACATGAGCATCAATTAAGATTTCCCTCATTTCTTTGTGGTAAATTGATTTTAGCTGTTGTTCCATACTTCTCCTAAAGGAGGAGACAAAGTTCAGACTTAGACTCTAAGTATGATATGATAATATGATTTATTTCTTAGGAGACCTGGAAAGACTGGAAACTGTTAGCAACACAGATTTTCTCTCGGTGGTTTCATCATTGTATGGGCTAAACTAGTAAGCTGATAACAGCTAAGATTAGAGCAGTGTTCATGCTGCTGATTCCATTCCTTACACTTGTGTTATTTGTGTTTTTGTTTTTAGCTTTGCAAAGGCTAAACAAAACACCACCTTCCAAACTCTTAGTACACAGAGTGTCTCTCTCCATGTCCACCACTTCAACATGTGGATGAACTCAAAGACAGACAGGGCTGTTTTGCCTAGTTACAGTTACTAAGCTGTGATTGGACAATAACTTTAGTTTTAGAAAATTAGTTTTAAAATGAATTACAAATTACTGAACACAGGAATGTGACAGTAAATGCTGACACCTTCTGCATGGTTAAATAACAGTAGTGATAATAACACTGTACATGTAATAAAATGCAATATCGTGCAATAACATGCACATATTCTTTTAAAGATTAAAAGATTAATAAAACATGGCTTGTCCAGGTGGATGTAGGTGTGGTGGAACAGACAGATGATGGCATCATCCACTAAGGCTGGTAGGCAAACTGGAGGGGGTCAAGTGAGGGTTTTCGCCTCACTATGTGTGATTAGAGTCACTGTGATGACCTGAGACTTGAAAAGAATATTGAACAATAATAATAGTGGCCGTGTGGAGGGAATGACTGGCTGTGTGCGATGTGTGAATGACGCACCAGCAGAGGTGGTTTTCATAAATGCTTAGGCCGGTCATGTATGAAACACAAGACACACTCTCTCATCAGGACAAGGAAAATGGTGGAGGTCAGATTTGGTTTGGAACCAGGACCAGCAGTGAACAACTGACCTGCCTGTGAATGTGACTCTTGGCTTATGACCCTCTTGAGTGAATGATGGAGACACCATAGAAATGAGTCTGTAAGAGACTCAGCCTGTTCTGTTATAACTCTTTGGCTCTAACACTTATGAAGGCCCCATACAAGGGCACTCTGAAAGAGGAGGGAAGACAGACAGTAATGGAACATTGCCCCAGGATAATTTCTCCTTCTTAAACCATTTTTTTTAATAATCCGCTCATCTCGAGGTGCACTTTGTCCATGGTAAAATAATATATGATATAATGATAATACTTTGGATGGGACAGCATTTGTGGCCTGAACATGACATTAGAGGCCAACATCATGGATGTTGGAATCGCAGTGGTCAAAGATGAAGCCTTAATGTTTTTTGCAGTACACTAAGAGTAGCCTCACTATCCTGTTATTATTAAAGGAACAGTCTAACATTTGTAAATACAAGCTTACTCTGTCCTGCCGAGAGTTACGTGAGATGATCGAAATCACCAGTACACCTGTGCCTTGACTAACTGCGACTAGCTGAGATGTGATTAGTCTATGGTTCTAATGCTCAGAATCGACACTGACTACTGGTCATGTGCAGGAAGTCACTGCAGAAATAGTCACGGCAAATAACTCATCATAAAATAATTTATTGCTTTACATATCTGTTTGTGTTTAATTAAATATCATGTATAAATGAGTGTGCTGGTTTGTATTAGTGAACTTGAATGTGCAAAAGCAGAGTATAAACTACCACAAGGATCAGTGACCTGTCAAACAAAAATGTGTAATATACTGTTCTAGATAACTGTGATCAGCAGTACCCTATACAGCAACTGTGTTGACTATCTGGATTAGTCTTAAGAGGCTTTTATTGTGAAGGAACTGCTTGGTGGTGGATATATTTAGACTGTAGCGTTTCCCAAAGGAGCCCTTACTGGAATAGATAATTTCCTGTGTAAGCAGGGTTGGTAGACAGCTCTACTGGTATCCTGTAACTCTTTCAATGAGGAAGTTCACATACACAATAACTACACACTACAAGCTCTTATGGAGGAAATTCATTTAGCATGAAATAGTTATTAAATGTTGAATTTTTAAAACATTTGAATGCCTATGCTAAATGCAGTTACTGGCCATGTCTGCTGTATGTCAGTTATTGTCCTTGCTGACTATTGTGCTTTCTCTCCGGATGTGAGTCATCGAATCAGAGCAATACAATGACAGTATTAAAATGACTTCTAATTGGTTTCCTGTTGTTTTGGCAGTACCTAAGCAATGGCTTGACATAAGTAGGGCTCTTTTTCTACAAAAGTGTATGATAGTTCAATTTAGGTAAAAATAACTTTTAGCCACTTTACTTACATTATTTACTCTTGGAAGGCATAGCCCCAAAAACCAATTATGCTGTTTATGGAATATCTTTGTCATAGTTAAAAGTTGCATTGTGTTGATGGCACACTACTGGGTCCAGCTCACAATAAATGTCTTTAAAATGAATGTACTGTATCCCAGCAGTGCCACTCAGTGACTAATGTGCCCTTTTAACAGCACCAATCTCACTGCCTTTCCTCCCTGCAGGCACAAGCCCCCACGCCCCCACCAATGTCCATGTGGTGGCCTCCGCCACCTGGGCCAATGTGTCCTGGGAGGCGGGTTATGACGGAGGCTTCCAACAGACATTCTCAGTCTGGTACGGCCATGTGTGAGTCATCCCAGCATGCTTTGCTTCCTGCTTTTTCTTCTTCCAATACTTCCTATGTTGTTTCTGACATTGTCTTTCCCAGGGTTGTGTTCAGAACAGTTGTGAGAACGTAGAGATGGAAATACATGGTGATCCAGTGTGAGTGAGTTTTCATCTCTAATTTGTGGAGTGCTTTAAAAAAGCAGTTACAACTTAACTGAACATGACCCAGAGTTCTCTGTACTGCTGCTGCTGCTGCTTTGCCGTTGCTTCACTGGGGAAAAGGCTAAATGTTTCTTTTATTTCAGTACTTGAGATTTTAGCTATGACTGGCATCATTTTCTGACATCACTCACTACCATCATACACGTACGTTACAGTGTAGTGTATATCTGGTCATCATCCTGTTCCTAATCCTTGATTGTGATGCAGCATGTCAAGGTGTATTTCAACATATTTGGAGATGATGAAGCGCCATTTTATTATGATTGATTTAAGCAAGGTTTGAATAGTAGCGTAAAGTAATTTTACAATCATTAAATATTAGTATTAGCCAGTTGTATACTTTTTGGAGACAATAAATGATGCAGCAACAAGGAAAAATAGCATTGGTTTTATACTTTCTTGCACAAAGTAAGATTATTTAACATTAAACCACAAACAAAATAACATTGTACATGCAAATGAGGATTTAGGGGGAATGTGCTTGTAACTTTTTGAAACATTAACATGTGTGTGCATGTGTGCAGTAATTTGATAGTTACTGTCTATATCAGGATGTTGGGAACTAATCCTCAGGATCGACCATAATAAACCCAGCTCTGTTTATGGTCTCATCGTGCTTTATTAAGTCAGAAAGGGAATTGCAGAGCGGAACAAATATGAAAAATAAAGCTGTCAGTGGCTTTAATTAATGATATTCACACTGACAGCAAACATCAGCGAGTGATGCGAGTAGAGCAGCTTTGGGTTGCAGTGACATTTCTCAGGTGGCCCATATATCTCCTGTTATTAAAAAAGGACTTTTTAAAGGGGCCATATTGTTCATAATTTTGAGAAGTAGATTACCTAAGGCAACATTAACGTACTGTTGACAGATACAACCCGACCTCTCTCCTCTCTGTCGTTCAGTTGCAGGTCATAAATCGCATTATACTGTGACAACTGCTTGGTACCATTCATTTTCTATAGGATATGATCATATGATCATTTTAGAAGGCATGGTGGGATTTTCAGTGACATGGGACAAACCAGTCTTTACAGTAAGTTCTTTAAACACCAAAAGCACAGCTAGTCCTGAGCAGACTAGTGGAAAAACTCCACATAGAACCATCAGGAGTGTTTTTGGGAGAGTCCAGAAAAGTATGCAAGACCCTCATGAAAATCAGCAGGCAGAGACCAAGAGACAGAGATTTAGTTTTTAGTGAATTCCACTACATACATCTGGCTCCTGTCATTGAACTTTGGTGGGGTTTAATATGAACACACATCATCACAACAGTGACTGTGCATCTAAAAGTATGACAAAGCACAGTATAGCCCCTTTCAGCTGAGTGTGCACTATGTATGATGTATTATGTGGGGGGAAAAAACAACAAAAGAACCCTACACATGTCAAAGGTGGATACTTAATCATCAGTGACTCAGTTTTGCACAGTGGCAGTTTGAATGTAACCTTTACAAGTGTCACCTTTATAAATTTGTGTCATGATCTATGTATCAAAGTGTTTCTGAGTGTCTACTGAAACTACTCTGTTTCATCAACACAATGGGTTGCATGAGAAATTTCCTGCAACATCATTACTACAGTACCTAAACATAACGGAATTACTACAGTAAATCACAGTATTTCTCCTTGCACTTCATGATGGCTATAGCTGTTGCATGTGTAGAGTTTTGTGCTTCATTGGTAATCGGGTGCCGTCGAAGCTGAATGTATGGCATGGGCAAACGGCAAACTGCAAAGCTGAGCGCAGCATGGGCTTATTACCATCAAGTGAGTCATGTTGTGAATGAAGTGAACGATCAGAATTCATGGAAGACACATTTATTTCACTAACTATTGGCATCAGTAATGTCACCAGAAGTGAATTTACAATCTAATATGATGTGATGTTATGCGCTAAACAGTGCGCTGATAACATTGCTGAGAAAAGACTCTTTTAATGTCACCAATATAAAGTGCTCAGTCTAAAATAAGAAAATAGAGGCACACATATTACAGTATCTTATTTTTTAAAATTCTACCTGCCTATCCATTCATCTCTCATCCTGGCTCCTGTGCAGGCTGAAGAGGGAGCATTTAGGTCCACATGACTGGCTTTCCATACCCGTGCCTGGAGGCCACGACTGGATGGTGGTGCCTGGTTTGGAGCCAGAGACAACATACCAGTTCAGTGTCCTGGCCCAAAACAAGCTTGGCACAGGCCCCTTCAGCGAGGTTGTCACTGTGAACACACTAGGTGAGTATACTGTCTACGTCATGACCGCAACAAAGATGAATGCAGCTACTGTAGGATGACAAGTAAGGCTGTTACTGGGAACAAAAAAAGAACCATTTGTACTTGTACCCACAGATTTTTTTGTACTACATTAAAATTCCCAGGAAAAAGTAAACTGTGGTAAAATTTTCTTGATTCTTAGATGCAATTTGCACATTTTTCATATCTGTAATTCTAAAAACTATTTCCTGAAATGTCTCCACCTCTGCTGATGCACTTAATGTTCCAGATAAGATTAGAGCTGACATGGTAGAGCAGTACCAAGTAAGTTGAGATATTTCAGTGCTGAGAATGAAGACTACGTTGAATGGCCTCACCTGAGACCAGGTTGTGTGATGTTTTCACTGACCAAAGAATTCAGCTGCTCCAAATACAGATTTTTTTATAAGCTTTCACTTTCATATTACCTTCATATCTACAGGTGTTTAGTCAGTCAGTGGTGGACACGGGTCCAGTACAGCATTAAAACCAGCAGGTGGTGTTAATGTTCTGGCTGAGCAGTGTATAAAATAATGAAATTTTCAGCCCTGTCATATAGTAGTATTACAGATAGGCCTAAGAGGTTAAAGACTTGGTTATTATCAGGCCTGTGATGTAGAGGCTACCTTGTCAAAGCTCAAACTGGACTTTAGCTGAATCAGTATGCATTATATATTTCCTTGCAGGAGTGAGGAAAGGGACATTTATTAAGGGTAAATTAAGCTGTCACAGATTATTACTTAAAGATAAGTGACATGCTGAAAATTGGGATAACAATGTGTGCTGCATCACCTTCTGTGTCAGCCATTTAGTCCAGGGGCTTCTCATTGTCTTCTCCTTTAAGACCATTTGTTAAGACCACGTCAGATATCCTGACATGTCTGCAGTATTAGGGCTTAATTATCTGAACAGTAGTTGCTAATATGTTGGACGACACCGGTTTTTAGGCTGTATGTGGCTAATGGGGATGAAGGTTTTAATTAGTGAATTTAGGTAATGGTATGGACAAACCATAAAATGAGACAAACGCGGCTGCTGAGTGAATTCAGTCTTGAAATATCAAAAAACAGTGGAGATAAACTCTTGTGTACAACACAAGCAGATTGGATAGCAGCTTGTTAGCCAAACATTTAGTGTCAGGATTGGTGTCGATTAAATGTAAGCTGGCAGGATTAAATGTTTATGGATTGGTATTAATGGATGCAGTGAATCAGAGATAAATAGATGGAAAATGTGAATTTCATGCATGTCAGATATGCATTTAGTATAAAAGCTTAATCACGTTCAGTCACAGTCTAGTTAAGATAAATGTCAGTGTAGAGGGGGCTGGTTCACTGGAGCTATTCACAAAACATCTTCTCAATCGTCATGTGCTCTTTCAGTATTTCCTATAAGTACCCCTGAACCATTGGTGCTGCTTACCCCACCACGGTGCCTCACAGCCAATCGCACGCAGCAGGGAGTCCTTCTCACCTGGATGCCACCTGCCAATCACACAGCACCTATCCAGCATTACGTCATGGAGTTTCGCCTCGGGGAGCGATGGGAGGTCTTGGACGACAGCATCCCTGCCGGGGAGTTGGAGCTGCTTGCCCGAGACCTCATCCAGGTAATAGCGTAGGACGTGGGGCTGCCACCGTCTGTTCCAGGAAAAACAAGGTTAAGAGATATCTGGGATGTCCAGTCCAGTCCAGAACAAAGCTTTTACACAAGATGGGAGTGTTGATGATTTAAATTGTCAGCTTCAGACAGTTAGTTATGACTACTGTAGCTGTAGCTGTTATCTGACAGCCTCTTCTAATGTTTAAAAAAATCTATTTTTCAAACTGTAAGTTTTTACAACCTCTGCCATCTCTATGATTCTGTGATTGCAGCCTTAGTTAATGTAGAAATAATAATAATAAGTAGAAAATGTGGCTGATAGGAAAGTTTTGTTTGTCTAGTTGCTACAGTAAATTGCTTTACAGAGAGAGTAAACATCCCAGCCCGTCAGAAATCCGTATCTGGAGTGTGAAAGTTAAGGTTTTAATATCTGATTAAGGACTAACTGAAAAGAGCATCTTTCAGTCTAGGTTTGACTCTCTTAGTTTTGTCCATTCTAACCTTTGATCAAAATAACTTCACACCTTCATTATGGAGATTTGCTGCTGCAACATTTGTGCAGGTAATAGTACATGCTTTATATGTTTTTCTGTCTATTCGTCTGGAGTAATTACAAACATCATTAAGTGTAAGTAATAAACACTGATCAGCCTCTGCATTAAATCCATTAGGTGGTGTTAATGTTGTGGTCCACAGAGGACAGCATGGAAAAAAAAAATATGCTGGGCGTGATTGATAGGTGTCTGGACACACAATACATTGCAGCTTTGCAGAGTACGGAGCTTCACTTTCATATACAGTATACCATAATCCCACTTCAGCTGAGGCACACATATTTTAAATGAATAACACCATCTCTGTGAACTTTAAAGTAAGAAAATCAAGCATCTACATGCAGCGACTCACACCTGTCCACTGGGTAGCCAGTAATTTCATTAGAAGACAATACAGAAGGAATCATTTAAGGTGTTGACGTGTGAGGCTATTCTCTCTATTTGCTCCCTAAGTTCTAAGTGATATACACTACTCACAAAAAGTTAGGGATATTTGGCTTTCGGGTGAAATTTATGGAAAACGTAAAAAGTTCACA
>JAUMHL010000006.1:1969779-2007367 GCA_032362345.1 Sandelia bainsii | reverse complement strand
TTATAGTGCATTTTAGGTTCATCCTGAAATTTCACCCGGAAGCCGAATATCCCTAACTTTTTGTGAGTAGTGTATGTAAAGGTTTGAGGCTTTCTGAATCAAAAAAATACTTGAAAAACACCAGAATTCCCCTTTAAAAATCTATGAATTCCTCTAACATCTTAAAAATATTCATGCTGCATCACCAAGACAAAAACTCACCAGAGCAGCTGATGTGTTCCATATTCTCACATGATGTAGTCATTGTCTGACTAGAAAGCATTTGGTGTTGTTATTGTGAATAAATCTTGCTTCCTGTTTGCTTATTCCCATCTGTATTGGTTTAACAGATGGGGATGAGCTGTATGCTACTGCAGGTGGAAGAAAAGAAAGTTCTCCATCTGTGTCAGTGCAGAAAAACATAAAGCCAGAAAAATGAAATGTCTTAGCTCTCAAGTAAATGAGCACATCAAAATCTGTTTTGTCAGTGTTTAGTGTACAACACTATTTAATCCCCATGTGGGACTTCTCGTGGACAGCTACATTTAAGGCAGCAAGCGCAGTGTTTTGACATGTGACCAAGAGGAACCAGGAGTCAAACCATTGACCCTGCAGTTTATGCTGGATGCTGCTTAACAACTTGCCAGCATAGACACATTAAGGCTGAATTGAGACTGTAGGAAATTTAGATTGATTTTCCATATTTTGCTGTAAATGCTCTAAATTCCTTGTACCTAAATGTCCTGCCATATGTGCGTGGCACTCTGACCAAGCTCACTTTCAATGGATTTTACTGTAGTAATGAAGAAATGAAATATGAAATTAAACACACTGCGGCACACACACACATCAATAGAAATCATAATGCTGCATAGTGCTTTTTTAGAACACAGCTCATAGAGCTTTTTTCACTATGGCAAAATAAAATCATAATTTGATTTGAGTTCTGACAATGTTAGAACTTTTCTTCTTTAAACTAACCTTCACTTTCAGCTTCATGTAGTTGCTTTATGTCTCTCCTTCCACTGCACAGCATACACCCACGCACACACATTTCTCTGCAGCTCTCTTACCACACACACACACATACACATATACTTAGGTTGTATAACTTTTCTGCTGCATCTTACCTCTTTGGTTGAGGTCATTTAACCAGGAGGGATCCTCTGTTTAGTTGTCACCACATGTAAATTTGTGTGCGAGTGGGAAAGTGGGTGTTTGGTGTGATGTTTGCTGTGACACACTTCCACATTCAGACACTTTTCTGTTTCTGATTGTTACACGAACAGTGGAGAGAAGAATAAAGTGCCTTTGTCCATCTTTTCAGTCCCAACTGACACCAACTTAAGTGACATCACTTTTCAAATTTCTATTAAAGGGATTCTACTAGTTTAGTAGTACACATCATGGGGGGTCATGAAGACTTACAAGAAAAAAACAACTGGAAGATCAGCATGATTTGTAACATCACAAATATCCTGGTAGCTAATCCCGTTTCAAGTGCGCAAGCAGAGTGTGATACGCAGCATTATAACCTTTTGTTATACAAATAAATTCAAGATAACCATGATGACATCAATATGACATAATTGGTATGAAAATCTGAAAATAATCAGTTGTTCCCTCTAGAGGCAGAATAAAATGACTATGTGTATGTTACATTGGTGGCATGCCTTCATCATTCAGTTGATGACTATGACCCATTCAGCATGTTGTTCAACTTAGCAAATCAGTGCACGAGAAGAGAAACACAAGTGGTTTATCCTGTACTTTTTGCATCTTGTTGTTTTCTTCTTCCACAACCAAAAGACCAGGGACTGACAACAGCTACACTGTTGTTAAGGATGAGCAAGAGTGGGGTGAAAATGGTAAGCACATATATGGTTTGTATATCTCAGTCCTAGGTCTTATGAAGTGATGAATACTAACTACCACCATTTGCTAGTATGGAGAGTTATTTCCTATCAACCGTGCTAGCGAAGGCCAAGAGAGGCGACGGTTGGCATTTGTTTCTGCCCTTACAATACACAATGATCCATGTTTTCATTCATTCATTTTTTAGCTGTTTTCACATTAAACCTTTTGAATCTCCTAACAGTCTCGTCAGCTGTGATGCTAACTGAGTAATAACTGTCAGTGACACAGTCTCCTGCAGTCTGAGTGAACCGTTTTGACACCAGACACGCGATCCTGATGTTTTACCTTCTCAATGTTGATCTGTCTGCTTTCCTGTTCCTAGGAGGCGTGGTATGAGTTCCGTATCATGGCTGTCATGGATAATATGATCAGCGAGCCTAGTAATGTAGTAGGAGTGTCCAGTACAGGTAAGCAGTTCTCTAACACAAGGCCTATGTGATGCAGTGATTTTGCCTGTGGTCATAATTAACAGAATCTGAGTATAAAAGTAGAGATATAGAATGTGTGAGCCCAGTATTGTTTAATATACGTATACCGTATGAATGTAAAATGACTGAAACTGAAAGAATAAGGGGCAGCTCTTCTGGTATAAATCCTGCAAACCGTCTTGACTTCAGTGCTGGGATTGAACCTCTGGCTTCAACCTGCTTCCCTAACCTCAGGCTGTCTTATCATGTCTGAGCTGAGGAGGGACTGTAGATGTATTGCACACGCAGCAACTCCAACTTTACATTTTAGCCACTCAGCACTATTACTTTAAAGATCGCTTTACATGCACACTCCTTTGTAGCATCCTGAAAAGTATGACATCATCGTTCAGCCTGTCTCCCACTGTATTGGTTAAGCTTTGTGCTAAAAAAAGATTTTAAATTGTTTATTTACTTTTTTCCTTTTCTCTTTTCTTTTGATTGTCTGTTTTGTATCCAAAATTAAACCTCTCAAAATGTGATGGCGCTCCCCTGCAGAGGTCATTGAGTACACATCATTTGGTAAGAGCAGCTGTTGGTAGCATGTGCTCAGGAACCTTTAGATAGCAGGAAGTACTCTGCTGCCCCCCACTGGTGAAGCTGGAGAGTTGTGCAGCATGGTGATCAAAGGCTGCTGCTCCTTTTTTATTGGTTGTTTGGTATCAGTTTGACTGCTTCTGTGTGTATGTTGTCAGTGAGTATCTTACTAAACACACAGTGTGGATACATCTTATCATCTTAAATAAGATAATCTGTTCTTTAGCTGATCAGTAGTTATTTCAGGTTTTTGCTGGAGGTGCAATAATTAGCATTGTGCTGTATCATACATCCCCTGCAGCACATGCATCACTTTGGCAAGGCCATAACAAATGTTGACACATTGTAACCCTACAGAGGGAATCATTAGCATGTAGGTCACTAAAACCACTCCAGCATTAAAAAGTGAGGACAGTTGGAAACTGTTGTCTAAATCACAGTGATGATGTTGTACGTAGTTGGACTGTAACAAGCTGAAGATTGCAACCAGTCGTGTTGAAGAGAGCATCAGAAAGAAACACAGCATTAGAATGTGGCACAGTTCTGTGTTTATATATGACAATCAGGGTCAGCTTATGTCCACCAATTCAAAGGACAAAATTATCACTAGGGCAGGGCAGTGATGAATATTGTCATCAGTGCACAATGTACTAGTTCTCAAGCCATGTATCAGACTCCGTGAATTAGTCTCGTTTGTATTAATATGTGTTCATTGCTGGTTTGTGTTTACAGCCTGATAGTGAACAGGTTGGATTTCCTCTTGAGGTATTTGCTGCTTAATCAGAAATGAATTCTGTCTTTCAACCTGTTAAAGATTTCACTGTAATGAAGAGAACGACCATTTTATTCACTGCTGACATGTGGTGTCATTTGAAATGATGTTTAAATAGGGGATATCTATGAGTTGTTTTATGTTCTTGTGTGAGGCAGGAGAGATGAGCTGAGCTTACAGTTGGTTTTCTACTGAATCATGGTGTGTTCTCTTAAAGTTCCTCTCCAGTCTAAACCATGTTGACTGTGTTGTTTATGCAGAAGGACTTTTAACAGTACAGTTCGGTCTGTGCACTACTAAATGATTTTATGACACATATCACAGTTACCTGAGCTAATTGTGATCCAGATATTATATTATTATTTGGCAGTATTAAAGGTCAGCTCTGGCATATTTGAGTGTCACTGGATGTGGCAGGAATTTTGCTTTCTTCGACCCTTCAAATCCAGATTTGAGAAACTCCAGATTCAGATCATTTCATTAAATAGCTGCCTAAGCAGAGCACTCACATCTGCGTGGTAATCTCACAGTAAATATCACCCCCTATTTAAGAGCCAGAAAATGAATATTGACACTAGCATTACTCTGGAGAAGTGACATACAGTATATGGTATTTTCTTTACATTATTTTCTTTTCATCTCATCATTTTGCTGTTGGACTGGAATTGCATTTGCCTTCACATCCCTGACTGTTCCCTCCTCCCCTCACAGACGTCTTCCCTCCTCCAGAGTTGGTGGAGGAGCGTGGACTGGCACGACCTGTGGTGGCTGGCATCGTGGCCACCATCTGTTTCCTGGCAGCAGCTGTCCTGTTCAGTACAATGGCCGCCTGTTTCGTCAACAAGCAGCGCCGACGGAAGCTCAAGAGGAAAAGAGGTGAAGGAGAAGTTAGTAGTAGTTAGAGTAGCTGTCCACAACTGCTGAGTTTATTTTCAGGGACCTGTTAAATAAAAGATTAGTTTATATCATATTCTTTCATCTTATAATCTAATATATATCTAATACTAAACATGTTCTTTTTTTTTTCCATCTTCCAGACCCCCCTCTTTCCATAACCCACTGCAGAAAAAGCATGGAAACTCCGTAAGTAACTTCCGCTGCACGTGACACACAACATACTGTAGGTTACTGTTACTTCATCTAAGAGCAATACTGCAAAGTTGCAGTAGTTTACAACAAAACCATAATCCAACTGTTGGGTTTCATTTTGGCAAACTGAGATCTCTGTCCAGAAGAGCGCAGTCCTAGCAACAGCTAAAATACTGCACAGAACCCTCAAGCTCCCAGGCCTCTGGTAGAGGCTGCAGGTGGTGAGTGGGGAATTTTAATTTTTTATACATGAAATAATGCAAAGTATACTTTAATATTAATATAGTGCATAAGTAATTTTTTATTACAACTAACTTTATTCGAAGTGCAGTAAATGGAAAAATACATTCTCAATAAATTGATATTTGCTTTTGCAGTGCAGTGATGTTGCAAATGTTTGCAATCTGCAACCCCACCTTCAGCTAACACTAAATGTTGAACACCACACTAAACTACATTGATTCTCAGTACATTTGCACACAATTTTTCCAGGTACAGGTATTATCGAGAACCTGCTACTGTTGCTCTGTGGATTTAGCCTGTCTCAATTGCAAGCTGCGTACCCTACATTGTATTTAAGGGTTGTCATGAAGCAAACTTGATGACTCGAGGTGAACCTACTGATTGGAAAAATCAGTAAACACTAAGTTCTTGTGTAGATTTAAACTGATGTAATATGTTTAATGACAGCATGTCTGCAGATGATTGTTTCATGTCTTTTCATTCACTCTGACTTCATGTGAGACTGATCGATCCAATCCACCATCATAAAGGACATCTCTGGCCCCTTAATAGACCATTTCCAGCAGTCATTTTGACGTATCTCTATAGGAAGAGCACAGGTGGCTCTTCATCATGGCAATAGAAGACCTTGCCTGTGAGCGAGCATGAACGCACTAGAGCCCTCAAACAGCTAAATAGAAAGTATCCATCATTATATTATATTTCTCTTGGACAAGTCAAAATGTCTGCCATGACAGAGGTCTGTTCTGAGTAAGAAATTATATAATCATTCTTTGAGGATGTCTTTTCAGTAGGACACAAGTCACTACTGATTATCTTTAAATAACTGCATACTGGAGGCTATTTTGAAAGAACGTCACCACTAAAGCTGCACTTTTACTGCCGGTGTGGACAAATAACATTTATTTATATATAATATATAATAATATTTTCAGTTTGTTTTCTTCATCAACTTATTAAACAAACTTGATATGGGTGACGTGATACAGCAAATAGGTAAGACCAAAACCAACAATGAATGTATCCTACCATCAAGTTTCATCTGCCTAGAGCTCCATCTGAATGGTTTCACTGTGTAGTTGACAAATGCACTGTTTATTCCTGTGAGTAATCTACAGTGAACAGTGATATATATTTCTAAAATGAAGGTGTATGAAATTTACACAAAGCAGTCATAACATTAGTAGCTCTGAGTGGTTTTAATGTTGTTGCATATGTGGTCATCATGGGAACTTTGGCAAGTCTGCAGCTCTGTGGCCCCATGGCAAAGAATTCAGTTTTTCCCATGCTGACCCCTGTTCGCCACAATCAGTGTAGCCCTTCAGTTGCAATCACTTGACTGGGTCTGAGTGTCAAAGACATGCATGGGAGTCAGATTCATATTGAGTGGCAGACTTTGTTGGTTTGGTCATTTTACTTGACATGGGATGTTGACAGCTGGATTATATAGTGTCACCAACCAAAGAAACATGAAAAACAACATTTTCTCCAGAAAGATTTGGACTTTGCCAACTGTAAATAAAACTGTTTGCAAAGTCAAATAAATTGTGCTGCTAACTCCCAGTGGATCTGTACAGTCCAAATAAAGCTTTGCTGTGCATATGTGGATGCTGTTGATTTCATGACATGCAAACAAAAGGACATTTTGTGACGCCAAGGCTACAGAGATGCTAGAGAGCAATGCATATTTCCATCATCAGCAAGTGATGTTGCCTCAGGTGGAACCTGACTGGGAACAATATCTTGTTTTATGAAATGTATGTATAAATGTATGTTCTCTTTTCTCACCCTACTTCTACCTTTCCATGTGTTAAGTGGGAGAAACCAGGATGTGATGAATAAGATGCATGAATCTGAAGGATTATCAGAAGATGGGGGGATGGTTTTTTTTCCCCGGCGTACTGTATGACTAGTGTTCTGGGTCTGGATGTGGGATTTTGGGCATATACCTTTACATCAATAAATGGAGAAGTGTCTCGACGTGCAATCACACATTTACTCATATTTCTTTCCTCTCTATTGCCTTTACCTACTGTACCTCTTCTTGCTATGAGAGAGTATCTGTTGACTCAAACCGTTTTCCCTCTTCTCATATCTTTCTCTCAGATCTTCTCCGTCTCACTGTCTTTTTTTAACCCACCTAATAATAATAACGATAATTATATGAAGCTGTTTTCTCGCATTTCTGCAGCCTTTTTCCTGACATACCTCTAAATGACAGACTTCCTGTTTACCTTCGTATTCTCCCCACTTCTCACTGTCTGATCTCCCCACTTCTACAGGAGTCCACTTAGCTTCATTCCCAGCGTTGAGCATTACTGGGAGGGGCTGGACACAAGGAGGTACAGGCCCCAACCTTCAAGTCCTCAGTGAGTGTGCCAGCCATTGTCCCCCTGTTGTTGCACACTGTATACACCCTTCTGCACTTTGGTTCAGCCCCAGTTCCCTAGACTCCTGACCGGGTTGCATGCTACTGGCCAAGTGTCCTCACCAGACAACTACAGCACTGGTCATAGTCTTTCATACAGGAAAGATGAAGGATTGTCATCAGGAGATAAAGGATACAACAAAGGCTTCATGGTGATGCAAGGTTAAGACACAGGGAAGGATGTCAAAATCAGTCTGTGAATGTCTCTCATACATTTTCCCGTTCCAGCTTTACCCCTATTCAGAACAGCAGGAGTCTCAATAGACAGTAGATTTACTGTAAAATTTTCCTTCATCTTTCATTTCATACTTTGACATTTTGGGAAACACACTTATTCTCTTTCTTGCTGCGAATTAAACCAGAATTTATATCACTCTACTTGTCTGTACACTGAATGTGAAGTTAGGCCAAGGGGTGGTAAGGTTACCTGACTATAAAGACAGGAAGTGGCAATGACCCAAGGACATCACTGCCCCTGGCCAAGAAACAGTTAACTACCCTTAAACTTGAATAAATCTTTTCACACTTTCAGTTTTTGTAATTAATTATAACAAATAAATTTGTAATTAACTGTTTCCTCCTACTTGCGCTCTTAAAAATAACCAAAGCTAACTGTTCACTGCTCATATAGCTTGACATTTAGTGGCCAGACATTCAGTAAGACTGAAAACATTCAAGTATTACTTTAAATAATCAAGCTTTAATGCTTTCACGCACTGAGATTCCTGTTGGTCAACTACATACATTACAATAACTCACTCATTCTATGATAATGGTGATTATTCACTGAAAGATCACTGAGTCCAAGAGTTAAAAGTTTTATTGTGGTGAGTGACACAATGCATTGCAAGTGTAATTGGCATACATATTGCTGATTTTGTCTGAAGGCTATATTTAATTCCTGACAGACTTGTTTCCTGAGTAATTAAATTATATTTGAGTTGTGCATTCAATCATAGGACTTTACTGTATTTGTTAGCATACCGATGGCATCAATCTCACCTAACGTTTGGCAATAAAGTGAATAATCATATTTCCCAAATTTTCAAATCACCTTTTTAACAAAATCATTATTTTCTGCACAGTACTCTGCTTAATGCTTTGTGACTATTTTTGTAATTGTGTCCGTGCTAACTCCTTTAAATCACTGTTCCACCTCCAGGTGACACTTTTTTGACACTTCTCACTGCTCCTTTCCCATCCCAGATGTCAGATGTCACAAACACGTTATTTATTCTGCCTATTAAGCTACCTTGTTCTGTGGATGGATATTCAAGTGTTTAAGTATCGTGTTGTAGGTTTATCTTTCAATGTAGTATCAGTGTCAGCTGTTCCTTATGGCATAATGTTTAAACTCATGGAAAAAATTGTGACGATTCAATATTTTATATGTGAATTTGAATGGCCTACATACTTACAGCATCAGACCACTGAATGTTCATTCTGTGACTATTTCATGAGGTGGTGATTGCTATGTTGCCAAAAGGTCCAATTGTATGTGTATTGAGCACATAATGGGAAGGTTCTGATCTGATACAGCCTACATCTTTTCATTTTGGTACTTCTCATTATTTCTTGTGGTTGTAGTCCCCAGTTTTGCAGAAACAATGACATATAGCATTATCAAAGACGTAATATCCAGTTTTAAGTCCAGTGTGGCTCCTGATCAAATTAATAAAGCAGATAACTAAAATGTAATTGTTACCAATGTTGTTGTTAGCTGTAGGAATGATGATTAAATCTACAAAACACTGAATAAATGAATTGAGTATTGAGCACTTGATTTGTGAGCAGTCCAAACTGTGGCTTTCATAAAGCAAACACGTGATTTTTCACATAAATCCCATCTCACTGGAAACAGTCCTATATTTATATAAGTAATATTTATCATACAGTATGTACAAGCGTCTGTCTAATAAACTCAGTCATTAAAAGCACAAACCTTAGTCATTCCACAGTTCATATGCTACATTTTACCACTAAATAAAGGCATTCTGGCTTCAAAGTAAATTGTGGTTTTCTTTCCTATTTCCTACTAAAATTATTTGACATGCATATCTTGCAAACTGATTATATCATGTTGTGTGTTAAGTACTAATGATATTCTCAAGTACAAGTTATGCATATCATTCCTGAAATTGTGAAGCCTGTAAAAAACAAAATCATTCATCAACATATATACCAACTTGTCAGTTTCATTGTGAATAAGTTTGGAGAACTGTGTAATAAAAGGGCTGAAAATACTGTGCATTGTTCAACCAGTATGTGGAGACCCTTAAAAGTCACAAATACCTCCTTTTTTTTTATTGGAATTTTACTGAGAGTAATTGGGTCTACAACTACATGAACACACAATTTGGAAAAGTGTTTCTGGTATTTGACTTGATTTTTTTTCTGTACTTCTCTCACCCACTCAAACAAGATATCATGACTGATCAGGAATCAGTCTTAAGCAGCTGAGTTATAAGTGTTAAACTCTTGTTTTTTCGTGTGCTCAACATTTACAACTACTCAAAGACTGATAATATTTTGTAAAAAGTGTTCACAGAAGGTATTTTCAGACTCTGTACTAATACACCACACACTTTGTAGTTGACCATTTTTTTTCTTTAGAGTGAAATTATGCATTAATTTAGTATATATATGTTTTAGTGTGTGAGATTCCTGTTAGAAATATCCTCCTCCTTTTGTCTACCTTCCTGACTGCCAAAAAATAACAGTGTCCAGTGACCATGTAAATAAGACTGAGACTTGTTGATAAAAGAGCCACTACTCTTCTAAATTCCCTTTTGGTTACTTCCATGTTCACTTTCAGGACAGTGAAGGCTCATGGCATTAACATCTTTTCTCTTAATTGTTCTGAAAATTATTCCTCAACATATTTTGCAGTATAGGTTTTGCAATTTCTTTCACTAATGACCTAAATGACCTGATCAAAGATGCGTGTATCTTGTCAATGGAGTGCATGCTTCATTAATGTCAGTAATTACATATTGTTTGAGGTTTGCTGTTATTTGTGTTTGACTGTAACTGGATTCGCCTTCAGCACACTCAGTGAACCTTGGCTTCGTGGAGAGTGCTGAATTTTGAATATTTACTCTTTCTGTATTCTTTTTATAGGTCATCTTCAGGAAAGGTGAGCCCAGAGAGCATTCGTTCAAAGGCATCACCATCAGAATCATCTGAAGATAGTCATGACCAGCGTGGGAAGAAACCACCCCCAAGTCCAGGCAAGAAGGAGGAATTGTCTTTATACAAGAAGACCAAACGAGCAATAACAAGCAAGAAGTACAGCATCTCCAAGCAGGAAGGTGAAGCAACAACACCCATTGAACTCATCAGCCGAGGCCCAGATGGACGTTTTGTTATAGAGCCCACTGAAGCAGAAATGCCTGTTAAGCCTCGACGAATTGAGGGCTTCCCCTTTGTGGAAGAATCAGACCTCTATCCTGAATTTCGGCAATCAGATGAAGAGAATGACGATCCCAGGCCTCTGCCACCAGTTATGGCCCCCCTTCGGCCTCACCAGATTTCCCCCATCTCAAGTCAGGAATCCTACCTGCAACCTCCAGCCTACAGCCCTCGTTTTCACAGACCCTTTGAAGGTATGACCATCATGGAGAGCAGTCGGCTCCAGGCCACTGGGCAGATCCGAGGCTCTCTCCACCACAGGGCTTTCTATGGCTACCTAGGCCCCCCTGGGGATCATGACCCCCCACCACCTTTTTACATGGCTGACACCAGCCCTCTTAGCTCTGTCATGTCCTCCCCTCCATACCTTGCTGAGGGACCCTTTGGTCACCCCATGATTCCTGAAGAAATGGGGGAGGGTGATTTCCCACAATATGGTTTCCCACTTCCTCTGACATTCACCCCTTCCTCTCGTTCACCGGAGATTTGGCAGGGACTGGATTTCACCTTTACAAGTCTAGAAGGGCCCCAATTCATTTATCCACCGCCTCAACATTTGCATCTCCGCCACGACTCCCCCTATGCCCCACCACCTCACGTTCTTCCCCTTAGTGCTTTCCAGCCCTCTCCCCTCCCAATGCCCACCTACCCAGCTGTCCTGCCACTGGAGGCCCCAAAAAGTCACTCAAGCAAATCTCCCAGCAAGGCCAAGCCTCATGGCTCCCCAGCCAAGCATTTAGCTATGCAAGAGGCACATTTAGGGCAGCTAAGACACACAAGCCACAGTATGGGTGTGCCGGTTTTGCCTTACACCGATCCAATGGCCCATATTGTTCCTAGCACATTCAGTAGCCTGGACACACGATGGTTTGAAACGACTCCTCGTTTCAGTCCCAGACAGGCTCGTAGGATGGATTCTGGCCTGCATCAGGTGGTTCTCCAGCCCTCTCGACTCTCACCCCTCACCCAAAGCCCCCTTAGCTCTCATGAGGGCTCCCCAGAGATTGTAGTACGTCCTAGACCACGTCCCAGCATTGTTCAACCTCCCATACCTCCAGAGATGTCTGAGATTACCCTCCTCCCTCCTTCCACAGCCAGCTTCTCAAGGAGATCTTCCCCTTCCTCCTCACCTGCCCAAGGCCAGGGTAGCAGGAGAGCAAGCCCCAGCTACCGTTCTCACATGGCCTTTGCCACCTCTGCAACCAGCTTCCCAGCTTCCCAGTCCCCGACACCCCCCATGGAAAGCAGCAACATATTTGGTCAGATGCCATCTCAGAGGAGGACTGAGGAGGAGATCCTTCCATCTGAGCCTTCTCCACCCCAGTTGTCAGCTTCAGGGTAGGTGCATTAGGCATGCAGAGAGGGATACCATTTGAGTCATTCGCAACCCAACCCATAATGCTTTGATGTGTGAAATTGCTCGGATATTAAACAGCATTTCAGTAACCCAACATCTATCAATTTTTAAAAAATCATTTCCATGGCAAATTAGTTTCATGCTTTAGTTTATACTTTTTTTCATTTCTTAACATTATATGAATAATGAAACTGTATGGTTGCAGGAAAGACATTTTGTTGCGATAATTTATTTGATAAACTCTGGAGGTTTTCAGTTTAGTTTTCAACTTGCTCAATGCTGCTTTTCATGTCAGACATCAAGTTAGAGGTATTCACCCAGTGAATCTGTGAAGCACTGTTTTAAAATGATCACTTGATCAAGAGGCTTTTTTGTTTTTTTCAAAAAGACCTAAAAGTGTAAATTGTGAAATAAATGCATTTGCTTCACAGATTACATTCCAGAGCTTTTGGGGCTACAGTCAATCTGAATGAATAATACTACTGCCATTGTGTAAATTGTTTGGCACAAGCCCCTAAAAGCCTGGGAATCTGCAGACATCACCACAGGATCCCTGTTTTTTCATCTCTATCATGTGTTACCCTGCTTTCACCTAACAGGAGGAATCCCATAATATTCATCCAATCGATTCCCCAGACAAAAAACACACATTGTTATGTCTAGCTCCAAGCCTCTAAAGATGTTTTTATCATGCAGAAGGATTCTTTAAGAAGAGTTCATCTTGGCAGGCCCTGCGGCCCATCCTCGGCCTTAGTAACCTAACTGCATGACCAATTCTCCCTTAGCTTCAGATTTTTTCGCACCTTACTTTCCCTTCCCTTTCTGTAACCCTCCTCTCCCCAAATCCCTTAATTTACCCCCAGGACATCCCCAGGTCTGACTACCAAGGAAAGGTTGTTGGGCAAAGTGTGTCACAGGGCCTGTCCGCTTCTCATGAACTGCAATGTTTCCATCATTATGAATTAGGGGCAGTATGGTGGTTCTTAATGACTCCTGGAGTCTTACCTGCTTTGTTTTTGATTGATCTCAGCTATCTGGGCAGCGTTGTTGTGACCAGGTCCTCTACACCGCAATAGGTAAGGGTTGGATCCATGTCTGAAAGGGGGGGGTTAGCAGGTGGGACTTTTTGATCACCTCGTCCTTTAAAGGGGAATACAGTACTTTAAGTCTTTATTTGATTTGTTCCTTCCTTCAATCAACATGTATAGTTCATTTCAGTTCTTTCCTTTTACCTTTTCTTCAAAGTGGCTATGCATTTTACGTTCTGCAGTCTTCAGTACATTATGCATTCTGACTGATATGCATATGCCATCTATTAGTAACAGATTAGGTCAGAGATCACCAACATGATTTCATGCTTGAGTGGTTTGCTAACTGACCACATCCACATGCAACTTTTTTATGTGTTAGTTCGGTACATCACAATAAAAACAGTTTGCCTCATGTTTAGACTTAAGATAGGCAATAATAGTCTCATCAGCCTCAAAGCAATTTAAATAGTAGATAATGGGTTCAATGTTCTGAAAATGTATTAAATGAAAGTTACCCATTGGTATTTAATGCATGCATTTCAGGGTAGTATGTGTGCACAGCCACCTAGATGGCTCCAAGACTCAGAGGTGTTTCTTTCTATGCACCTTTAATCTAGAGATAAAACCACATTTAAGTTATGTTCTATATGCCATTGTTTTGACATCAGCTAAAAGTTAAAAATTGTCAAAGCAAAAGCAAGCCTCTAAAGGTAATCTGATAATGTTTTGGTATTCACTGTATGTTGGTGTTATTTTGTCCACATTGATGTCTTTAAAGACTGTGCTATTGATTTATCCCAAGGAGGCTTTACCTCTGGGTGTCAATCAACTTGACACCCAGTTAGGTGGTGCCAATGGTATTTACCTCCCTCAGTTCACCTCGAATAATTGCAAAGCATTCTATCAGCAAAAGTGACTGTCGCATTAAAGATATCATCATGAACGAGACTTAATTGATCTTTCCTACTCTCCACTCCACTTGCTTCTGCTGAAGTTCATCAAGTCTGCCTATTTCCACCACGACAGGTCAGTGCAATCAAGTTTGAGGAAGACCAACGTACCTCCTTTAATTTATTCACTACCTACTTAACTCCCAGGTCTGCTCCAGGTAGTTACTTTGGAGTCCCTCTTGCTCCTCCACTGTTGAAATTCTAGTGAATGACTTGACCGTCATGTAATGTAATGTGTCTTCATTTGGCACCCATTATTCACTATGTCAAGAAAGAACAGAACACAGTGCTAACTGTTTATCACCTGGGCATGACTTTTGCTACCAAATGCATCATCAGGGCCTGGCAGTTAGCCCAGTTGAAAGCCATGTTCAGTTGCTGCTCAGTCTCATTCTGTTTTATAAAGCATATGCTAATAGTGCTCTTAAGTACAGATCTAGCCTAGACTTCTTAGCAGGTACTCTTGTCTGTCTCACCTGCTACATGACTGAGCTAATTATCAAAGAGATTGTGAAGGCCCACATTATGATGGCAGCTTTTCTCAGGATGTCTCCAGTCTTTGCTATTAGCTGTGAGGGAAATGTTGTTCCTCAAACCTATTACTTGACAAAGCAAGATGTTAAACTGTCATCTCCAGCATCAGGTACAGGCACTCCTGGCCTCGTCCTCATTCTCAGTCCAAATTTTATGGATTAGAATGGATTTGGAGAACCAGTTTTACCTGCTCTGTGCACTCTTGCCTAAGACCAGCAAATAAAAAGTGTGTTGCTGAAATAGCCAATAATGATTAGATTAGATGCCAATAGATGGCCACACAATATACTTGAAGAACTGGAATTATATCAAGGTAATGATGATATTTGATTATATAAAGCAAATATGCTTTTCTAAGCAGGCATGATCATGATTTCATTTTGGACTTATGTCTTTCTTTACTATATTACAAGGTGCGGCATACAGTGTATTTAAAAAACAGTCATCCATGTGGACTTTCTTCTACATAGACATCTTTAATCTCAGATGATTGCTTTGTAAAAACACTCTTAGCAATCTCCTCAAGTGTGACAGATGTCTCCAGTCTTTGCTATTAGCTGTGAGGGAAATGTTGTTCCTCAAACCTATTACTTGACAAAGCAAGATGTTAAACTGTCATCTCCAGCATCAGGTACAGGCACTCCTGGCCTCGTCCTCATTCTCAGTCCAAATTTTATGGATTAGAATGGATTTGGAGAACCAGTTTTACCTGCTCTGTGCACTCTTGCCTAAGACCAGCAAATAAAAAGTGTGTTGCTGAAATAGCCAATAATGATTAGATTAGATGCCAATAGATGGCCACACAATATACTTGAAGAACTGGAATTATATCAAGGTAATGATGATATTTGATTATATAAAGCAAATATGCTTTTCTAAGCAGGCATGATCATGATTTCATTTTGGACTTATGTCTTTCTTTACTATATTACAAGGTGCGGCATACAGTGTATTTAAAAAACAGTCATCCATGTGGACTTTCTTCTACATAGACATCTTTAATCTCAGATGATTGCTTTGTAAAAACACTCTTAGCAATCTCCTCAAGTGTGACAGATTCTGCCATTTATATTTTACAGATGCTTATATTGTATGACACCAACTGAAAATATTTTGGACCCCAGTCTCCAAGAAATATTTTGTAAGATTGGCGTTATTAAGTTACCTTAAACTGTGTGTCCACTAGGAGCCACCATTCACATGCCTTTTTTGCCTCAACAGTTGAGCAAAAGTATTGTTGCATGTTCCTGGCAATAATGGGACATTAGCATGTGAAACAGTTTCTAGAAGTTAAAGAAAAATAGTACAGCTTTTAACATTTTGAGCAGCCACAGAGCAATAGCAGGAGCCATGAGCAGTATTATTTCTACCTGAATATCTTAAAATGATTCCTGGTGGACACATGCCCTTAATTCTGTGTATAAAGCATCTGTAGCATGAATCAAACCATATACTCCAAGTATACAATTGCACTTGCAAGTCTGGACTGCAGAACAGTTTTCTCTTCCATGTGAAGCAAGTGTCCTGCCACAACTGCTTATGCACTTCTTTTTATTCTAAGGAACAAATATTTTGCCAAGGGCTTGCAGTGGGTGGGTACACAGGGGGTTGCGGACCCCATTATGTTTGAGTGAACTGCCCAGTCAAGTGCTTTTGAATGTATTCCCCTTTAAAGTCGTGTTCCATGTGCAAACTGCCATGCATGCCATCGCTAAATATTGCTCTTCCGTTTCAAAAAAAAAAGAAAAAGAAAAAAAAGAAACAAATATATGGATAAATTCTTGTTACATCTGTTGTCCTAGTGCTTCGCTTTTCTTTGGCTTATTTTTCATTATGTGACTGTTCCCGAGTAGTCATTTTCCCCTCCCGCCATCTCTCCCCCTGTCAGCATGGTGAAGCCCATTGTAGACAGTATCCATGTCTATGAATACATATTGATGATGCTTTGTTGCTTAGCTGTGATTCTTCCCCTCTATTAATGACCTTCGGTTTCTCTCTGCAGCCACGGTGGGAAGATGGCCTCTCTGTAATGCTAATTGTTTTTTGTGCCTTGAGAGAACCGAGTGTCTGTTTGTGGCAGAAATTTGTGGGCTGCCAAGTTATGAGTGCCTCGATGAATGGGAGGGATGCATCTGTAGATGCAATCATGAGCAACTGAGAAATATACAGTACACTGCACACTGAGGAAACATTTGCATCTGTTATTTTCAGAGTGAGATGGACTAATTTTTAGAAGAAATATCCAATCTGCAAACAAATCATCAATTGAAAAGTTTCAGTTGGATTTTTTGGAAAGTATTCTTCAGATTTTCCTCTGAAACCAACAGTGCAAGTCTTTTTAAATGTAGTATCTTCTCCAAAACTTTACTCGCTGTCCTAAACTATGGCAAGAGATAAAGGGACAGTTTCAGGGGTTGTGTAATACTTTGCTTTGGATAAAGTTTGTTTGGATCAATTTGAGCAAAATATCTTAGAAATGTTGTGGTGCACAATTGAATATACCATCTGGATTTATGAACTAATTTTGTGAAACACAATCATGATTAAGCATAAATGTTAGTAAATCCAGATGATGGAAAAGGTTATGGCAGTAGTAGATTGAATCATATTGTTTCTCAATCAGTTGGAAAAAAAAGGTGTCTCACATTGATCCTTTGGCAATGTGCTGCACCTCTGGCTTAGCACGAGCAGTGCTGTTTTGAGATTGTGTGGGTTTCCGGTTATATTGCGCTCCGTAGTGCAAAAACACAGTCCACCGACTCCAACTGGCCTGGAGTTACCTGTTTTCCCCTTTCTCTCTTCTTTATCCAGAAAACGTCGAGGTGCGCCGAGTGCCCTTTCGGGGTCTGAGAGGATTGATGCACTGAGATACCAACGTATTAAAAAGGCCAAGAAGATGACGATGAACAACAATAACTCCAAGACCAGAAAGAAAGCAGGTGTGATCCCTGTTGTTCTGTTCATCTTCTATTTTTAAATCTTGCTACATAATGATAACCATAAATACTTAATTCTACTTAAAGTTTCATTCTTATGTTTTTTGATGGCATACCTGTAACCTAGATATCTCAAAACCTGTTAAACTAATATGTACAAAACACTTGGCAGAAAGATTTGAACTGAACCCTTCACAGCTATTTGCCAAAGAACAAGATTCAAGTTTCAGCTCTGCTGCAAGCTGCCATATTAGAGTTTAGATTCATACTACAAAATCGTGACTCATCAATCACATTTTTCTTTTATCAAATATAGCATAAGAAGAAGCTGCAATTTAAAGTTGTAATCTACTCTATTAGTAGCCTGTATCATTTTACTGATCTCAGCAGTGCATTGCAATTTTCCAACAGGGAATCAATCAATATAATTTTCTGCTGCAACAAACAAAAAGCTTCCTGAACTTGATGCAAGTAGGTAGGTAACTGTGAACCAAAGCTCGTCTTTTACATGTACCTATATCTGATATCTGTGGTGGTGTCAGCTCATATTAACTTGTCATATGGACATTGGACATTTGTGGCTCAAGATCCTGATTGACTCACACAGCCTACTTTAAATCTGTCAAAGCTGGGAACACATGTTTTTATATGATGAATGGCTCAGGGGTCACCTGTTGCAGGAGAGTTCTCACATTATTGACTGTTTTAAAGCTTTTAAGAAGGATGCAATGAGTATTACAGCTGAGCTGACAGTGTCTTCACCAGGAGGAGCTCTGCTTCTAAAAGCTGATGATTTGTTCACTGACAATGATCATTGTCATTGTAATAGATAGATACTGTAGATAGTGGTGATGTGATAGTCAGTAGTATATCACGATCACATCACCACTATCACTAAGGCCAAAGAGGCTAATAATCTTAGCTGTCCTTGGAAAAAAAAGAAACTATCTGCACCTTTACATTTTACTAATTAACTTTCTTGTCACATGTCTCGTCTGTTCACAAAACAGAAATGTTAGAAGTTAAATGCTCCATGAGATTGCCTGGCAACCTGCAAAGGCTTCCTGAAGTTAGAAAGGTTTCTTTGTTATAATTTGTCTTGATAATGTCATTGAATTCACAGGCCTCTGCATTCAAACATGAGATTTAAATACACTGATCAGCCAAAATATTATGACCTAATATATTGTTGTCCTCAGCGTGCAGCAACCTGACCCATCGATTCCGCAAGACCTCTAAAGGTCACCTCTGGTATCTGGCACAAAGATGTAGAAACAGACCCTTGAAACTGCAAGATGGCACTGCCATGAATCAGACTTTTTCCTTCCAACATAACCCCAAGATCCGTAATTGAATTTACAGCAGAATCAAGGGAATTAGTGGCCTGGACAATGCCTTGGACTGTTTGTCTTAGTTCCTAAAACCCCAACAATGTGTGCAAAGTTACAGGGCACACTATCCTGAAAGGGCAACAATGTTTTGGTAGGTGCCACATGTCAAATTGTCATCCATGTCAATACCTGAACCCTCACTGTCTCATCAGCATCAGACTCCCTCCACCAGCTTGTGTTCTTGCCACAGCGAATCCTGGTGCCATAGTAGCCCTTTTGTTGAGAGGATGGCCTTTGTTGTCCTCATGACGCTTGGAGCTCCAGCACTCTGGCTGGCCACTGGTGGTTACTCAGCACTTCTGGCTGGGAGCATCCCACAAGCCTCACAATTTCAGAGATTCTCTGAACCGGGCGATTGGCCTTAACAATTTGGCCCTCAACAAAGTCACTCAGGTTTTTACATCTACTGGTTTCTCCGTCATGCAGTACACAGATTACAAAAAAAACAACTATTCAGTTAATAGATGTTTAATAATCAACATTATTCACGTCATTACTGTATTTTTGCTCACTGATGCTTTTGTTATGTTGATTGTGTGTGCATTGTGATTGGTTCTCAGTATGCATTATTAGTCGTGCATAGCTGGCTGACATGTTAGTAGACATGGTGCATCCCAGCTCAAGGTGAGCAATATCATGGACATGATCTTCATTTGTAAAATCCCTTTTTGTTGTGGAGTGAATACTGAAGCTTTGCCATGGCTGCTTGAGCTCTCTGGAAGAGGTGGAGTAAGGTGACCCATCAGATTCCCGTATCACCCTTCTCATCTAAACTTGCAAGAAAGCAAAGAAGCATATTTTCCTTTAAAAAATAACAGCTGACAGCCAAACTGAACTTGGTGTACTAAAAATAATCCTGATCCAGACATATCACCATCATGGAAGTAATGTACTGTCTCAACTGCATTGTAATTTGTAATGGATATTAATGTGGACTTACGTTTATAAATTCACATGCCATTGAAAAATTGTTTAGTTGTGGGACAGGGAACAGCTGCTGTTGTTGTCATGTCAGTGGGATTATTAGATTGAATCACTTGAAGGCGTTGCCTTTATGAGTTCTGGCGGAAATTACCTGCTGTTTATCTCCCCTCCTTCAGGTGTCTCCACCTCTCAGACCCAGCAGGCCTACACCTCTCAGGTACTCCAGCCCGAAGAAGCTCTCTACCTCCACAAGAAGAAGAAACGGCCCATCCTCCATGACCCATACACTCGCTTTTCTGCTCTGTTGTACCGCCGCCCACCTCAAGAGGACCAGAAGGCTATTTTGGCTAGCATGGACAACATAGACCTAGACCATGCCACTCTCCTCTGAATGTTCTTGAGGACAAGGTCGCAACCATGCAATTCACCCCCATTCCAAAGTATCAAACTAATAGCTACATCCCAATTATTAAAAAAACAACACTATACGTACATAATTAATCACGTTTTCAATTTGTTATCCATAAAGGGGAATAGCACTAAATTTCAGCATTCAGATTTGGAATATTCTGTAGTTACACTTACTTACTTAGCACTTTGCCATGTCTTTGAGCTAATCTGTAATAATCTCAAATATACTTGGCAGAATCAGAAATTAGATCAAGAAATACTTCCAGAGACCGAACGTTTTCAAAAAGTGTTAAAAAGTCCTGATTAGTGATCATGAGTAGAATACTGGTCTCAGTGATTGGAGTCCTGCTTCTGAAGCATTTCATCTGAGAAAGTCTTAATTATTTGTGTCTTGTGATGCCCAAAGGCATAAAAATGTTCTGTCTATGCTTAAATCAAGTAGTATTCCCTTTTAAAACTGTGTTTAGACTGCTAGCTGTTCAAATCAAAATGATAGCTGCCACAGTTTCCAAAGTTTTACTCCAGTGCAAAAGATTAATTCAAAAAGAGGCAATACTTGACTACTACCTTCTGGTAGTAATCAAGTTCTTTTTTTAAGAAAAAGAAAATCCCAGTTTTCTTACTCCATTGATCCCGTTTACAGCATTTTCCACCGGATCCTCTCCACCAGCAACGTCTCTTATCTGCCGAGAAACTTGCCTCGCAAACATGGGTTTTCCAACTTCCTACCAAGTATACCTCAGAGCACAGGACACGAGACCACACAACCACCAGGATCAGCCAGCAGAACAAACTAGCCTTTTTAGTCATTATTGATCACCATTTGTTTTTGTTACAGTAGCTAATGTGTTCTCCATTTCTGCAGTTCAACATTTTTCCATTTCGTCTTGCAAAATAATTTTGTCACAAAAGTGAGAAAATTCACCTGTGTTCATCACCCTTACTTTTCTGCGATGTCGTCAATGATCAGGACATGGGTTGTTTAAGGAATGTCTGACAAACAGAAACACAACCCTGAACTATTTTACTTTTACTCCCACAAACGAAATTCTGTTAATTTCATATTGAATAGATGCCATTCATCACACATCAATAACACAGGGTTTCACCAGGGGCATTTGCATTCAAACATAACACACCAATAATAGGCACAACGGAAAGTGGTAATTCAGTTACACAAATGATTAGAGAAACATGAAGGAAACTGTTTGATTCCGTACAAGTGCTCCGTTTAATTGCTCTCAAGCTCTGTCTGTCTCGGAACAGTTTGCACTGGAGCAAAATCTTGTTCATTTCAACAGATATGCAGTATGTCTTTTCCTTGGCATCTCCATCTCCAGTTCTTCTACTTTAGGTAGTTTAGAGGGCTCCAAATTAATTAAGAAAGTAGTGTAGTCATGCCAAAAACAAGCGAATGAAATAAAATAGAATAACAATACATAGTGGAGGATATGATTTAGGGTATTGTGCCATAGATATGATTTTTGTTCTGTTTTTGTTTCATTGTTTTTTTGCATATTAGAGGGTAAAAAAGTAATGACTTTGTTTGGCCTTAGTGAAGCTTCTGGTTGGTTGCGTGCTTCACTTTTGTCATATTTTTTTATTTCTGTTTAATTATTTTTATTTCTATAGTTATGTGCATTTATACATGCCTTTTTGGGCCATTTTCTATTCAGCCTTTTAACGTGCTTGACATTTAAAAGTGAAAGATTGAGAATACGGCCGTCCTTTCTGAAAACAGTGTGTGGCACAGAAGGCAACACGTAGTTTGCCCGAATTCTAAACTGGTATAAGCAGTTTTTGTTTACTCTATGCTCACTTTTATTTTGAAAGTTTCCAGTGATTGAGATGATTAAATTTGCATGTCTGACATAGAAATGTGGACACCAAGGGGCTAAAACAAGCAAAGCTTTATTGGGTAAGCGAAAGAAGTGCCATAAGATCTGAAACTATATCACACATTACACATGCTGTAGCTAGAATCAACATGAGTGTGTACTGTAAAAGTTTCTTTTTATACTTTGTTTTCTAACATTTGCTCAAAAAGGTGCTCAATTTCTTCAGAGGGTGTATTCACGTGTAGAGGCTATGGTGTAATATCTTGGGCTCCTAATACAACATGAAAGCAGAGTCCATGTTCTGCTGAACTGTATTTGGAATGGTATGTTCAGTCGTTATATGTAGTTTTTAAGTATTTATTTGTGTGTTTTTTTATTGTGATTTTGTGCAGATTCTGACACAGCAACTCCAACATAGTCTTCTGACACCACAAGCCACATTTAAAGTGACTAATAAGTGTTTGCAACAGGGGTAGTATCTCTTTAATGAAACCAAATGAGATCCCTGAGAGCAGTTACACATAACTAGAAAAGCATGAGTATGTATTACTGTCTCTTTAGTAGTGAAAAAGCAACAATTTTAGTAAAGAAGCTACAGTAGTAGAATTGAGAAAGCCCTCTGGAATGGAGGGTGAAACGTCTTCAAGGAACTAAAACAAGTCTAGTTGCCACTGAATAAACTTTTTTGGGAAGCTACAGTAGTGCCTTTATTTATGACAAAATTATGTCTCCAAGGTTGGAGGATTTGACAGATAGTTTTGAATCTGTGTCAATATAATGCACTTATTGTGGAAATACAGTTTATAAAATGTAACCACTAAAACTAAAGTGAAGCCACAATCTTGACTTCCAAGGAAAACACAGTCAGCATGAATCATGTCAGTGAGCATGAAGTGATGGCAATGCAGTTAGAACAAGCCAATTCAAACAACAGCAGGTCCACTACCAACCAACTCCTCACCTCTGTACATGCTGTGTGCACGATAGTTTAGATTGTGGTTCCTTCTTCCCTTTCTCTTTTACCTAGACAGTGTCTTTTTACATTGTGTGTAAAGCACTAACTGATGTAATGAATCCTATCATTAGCAGAGGTGTCAAACCGAGGCTCTTCTTATAAACTAAGGAGGTAAACAAATCATGAAATTAACAAATGACCTTCTATGAATCATTACTAATGCCAGTTCCATTTTCACAGACATGTAGTTGCTGTATTTTTATAAGCATTGACAAAAGTCTGCACTGTTGCCTAAATGAATCAGTGTTAGAAGGCACTTGTTGGAGTGGTGGTTGGATTCAAAATCACACTGAAAGAGAAACAAGAACCTCTTCTTCTGTAAAAGCTTTTATCATGGCATGCTAACAGCAATATTAAAAAGAAAAAACTGCAGGCACTCTGATGCGTAATATTCTACAATAATGTAGAACTGTGCCTTGTTGCTGTTGAGTATGATGTCTTTATGCCACATTTAGAAAGGTATTTATATTAGGTGTAAGAAGAAGAGTGCTATGGTTTCCTTTCAGAAGGCTTTTGATTTATTGAATGTTTCACTGCAGTTGTTCTGATGTTTGTGTTGCTGATCGTCCTATTAGCAGAGCTCTGGAGGGAACTGGCTGAACAAATGATGCCACAAGGTTGTTGAAAGAACTTTCAAAGCCTGCATGATACAGGCATATGTGTAAGTTAGGAAATGTTGCACAGCATTCCTAACTTCCCTTGTTCAAAATAATCCCTATTTTCCCCTATTTTTATGATTGAAGGTTCTCGAATAGAAACAATATTAGATCAGATAAGTATTTAAAAGTCCTGGAATTTCCTTAAAAACAACAATAACTTCTAATGTACATATTGTGCCAACACTGTCCCAATATAGACCCATTAAAATGTCATGGTTGAGGAAATAACTTGACAATTGATGACATATATTAATATTGACATACTGATGCACAATGCTGATTGAACACTCGACTAAATGTTCCATGTTGTGATTGGAGCAGAGAGTTTAAAAGAAGCTGACGCATTAAAAAAAAAACTAAATTATACACATGGTTCTTTACTGAAATGTGTAGATATGATCAGTCTCTACTGTAAAATGTAAAATAAGAAGTTGCATATTTTATTAAAATTGGTGAATAATATGCATGCAATTACATAAATGATAAAATATATTACTTTTTAAAGTTATTTGAACATCGAAATAGTTTTTATGTAGATACTGGCATGACTGTGTTCACAAAGCCAGTCTATATATTTTCCATGTTAACATAGAAAAGTCCCCCTCACCTCAGAGCAAGAACGAAATAAACATGGGGAGATTGTACATCACCTCCAAAATGCTGTGAGGACACAAAATGATAAACCAACCTGTACAGAGAATGAAAACTTCAGTACACGTGACATCTCTTTAAACCAGCGGTGGTGGGAAATTGTAGCTTTGTGTGACTGTGCAGTTGTTTCATCACAAGGGCTTCATTATTAATGAGACTTAGTGAGGACAGCGTGGGGGCCGAGGTCAGAACTGCCTCAACACAGACGTACTGTATACCTCTTCATGTGCCACAGAGAAATGTGTCCTTGTAGATATTGTATAGTGGAAGATATTATGACATTTATTAAGACATTTGAACAGCACTGACAAAAAAGGGGGAATCCACCACTACCCGAGCAAACACCCTGTAGCTTGACAATAGTGATACAGTTAGGCTTTAGCTAGTTTTTACAACCAGTTCAAAGAAGCCATTCACTCTTCATGGTAATCTAAAAAATTTGGCTAATAATGAAACTACATTTGAACAAGCACTGTAGGTTCAAATCTTTCGATAGAGAAACAGTAGTGTTGTATGCAATAAAAGCACACACTATGTGGTCAGATCCACATGTGGACTTGTCTCTAGATCCTTAGGGCTGATAACCTTGTTCTTAACTACTATTAGGGTTTTCATCAATTGATATTTTTATAGTAGGTAAAACCTCACTAACTGTAATCTGGAGCAGAGTATAGATCGGGCTGCATTTTTCTGTCAGAACTCCAAACAAGCGTTTTTAACTTTAATAGCACTTACAGAAGAAGAAGCATGGATTCATGCTCATCTTCATCTGTTTCTTAGTTCAAAATATGTAGTCAAAAGTTCAGGCCATGAGTGCAGTTACGCCTGTTTAGCCTGAAGTTTGACGTATGTGATAGACCTCGAAGGTCTTACCCAAATTTCTGTCTGATCCAATGGCAACCTGTCGGGTTCAGTTCGGGTATGCACCTTCTAATCTAGAGTACGAGGAAAAATCAGTTTTGATGTTGTTTGTCAGATTGCACACTTGTGTTAAGTACAGTGCATAGGTGTAAATTTAGATTATACCCCATAACTCTGCCTAAAATTCACATATATCACAGTCCCATTATCATATGAGCCCTGAGTAATGTAAAAGGTTTTGAGAGAACATTGATGATTTGCAGTTGATGGTGCTGTACAGGACTAAAGTAACATCAAATTAGTTACACACATTTTTTATCACTCGTTAAAAAGACGATTTTTTGTAAATAAAATCTCAGTACTGTATCACTCTTGACTCTTGAGCTGTGGAGAACTAGAGTCTGGCTTTGGTGTCATTCCTCTCTGGCTTTACATATTTTTAACATGCATTAAAAGAAGTAGCTCGTAGCATTTTAAGAGAAAAATTCACGTTTTTCAACATGTTGAACAGGCTTTTATCCCGTATGCTAAGAGTGGAGAATCTCTGGTGCTAAAACATGCCACACAAGTAAAAGGGTTGTCTTTATATATATATATATATATATATATATTGAGTTGTTGAAATGCACCTCTTTGCCCTCTGAGCTCATTGTAATCGACTTCTAAAACTGCCATATCATATTTTTCTTGTTTCCTTGAAAAAAGAAAAGAAAAAAGTCTTTATCAAATTTGATCCGAAATAAGCAGTTTGAACATGTCTTGTAACATACAACATTGAGAGATTTCTGTAACTAAATACATGTAAGTAAATAATTACTTGACATTTTGGGAACAAACTGCAAACTGACACAAAGATGGAACTGCAGTGAAGTACATCCCAAACGACTACTCAGTATCTCATAGTGAGTAGAAGGCCATGGATAATTTCAGCAGTGTTGTTGCCAAGAACATCCTATAAGATAATAGGAGATATAATAATAGATTAATCTATCAGAATTTATGGGCTGAATTATAAACAGGAGATAATTACAGAAATGTCATCTTACTAAGAGACAACAGTAGAAAGGTACATTCAGACAAATCTAAACCAAACTTGAGACGTAGCCAGGCTCATTTAAAATATATGAGCTCGCCATCAAAGCGCTGTCGGTACAGCTACATGGAGGAAAGTATTGAGATATGTCAAAAACCTTTGTCCAAACTTAAGTGTACAAAAAGAAATTGAGATTTAAAAAAATGTTTCCATGTAAATAACTTAGATAAGCATACATTGTCATATATATATATATATATATTTCCATGTAAATAACTTAAATAAGCATACATTGTCATATATATATATATATATATATATATATACACATATTTTTTGTAGAAGAAAATATGATGCACATCATGTATATTGAAGATTGAGTGGGGAACTAAGTAGCGTAGGGTCTGCTTCAGTGGCACATTATAACATGATGTAACAGACCAATGTGTATACTGTACGTGAGTGATGGAAATCTTCTCGATGCTAGAAATTAGTTTAAGAATTTCATCTTTTTAGACACATGAGATATACAGAATAATATATAGAGAAAAAATATATTAGGTACATAAAGCTAAAGCTAATGCTGTCTGATACAACCGTCCATACAGTTCTCTCTAAAACTGAGCATTATCACCTTCATAAAGGATGATTTACTGCAAGACTGTTGTGTCAGACTGACTTACTTTTAGTGAGGCATACCTAATATATATATATATGACTATGAATATATCTATATTTGGGGACAGTACTTGTTTGCAAGAATGTATAAGTCTATATTCTATTATTTTTATATCCATTGTTGCTTTATACTGTAGCAATGTAGAATCTTACACGACGTAGAGAACTATGACGTCTGATGTGTACAAACAAAAGAAAAATGGCTGTCACTGTACTGTATTTCTCACCGTCTATTACACAGAGACTCTCAGAGAAGGATACAGCAAACTAGTTTTTATAGCAATTTGTGTGAATAGCAAACTGTTACTGTTGAAACTTTTTGTGGGCCATCATCTTATCACACTGACCATTTGTCGTTTAGAGGGCAGCGATTTAACCCGTCGCTGGTTTATTGCTTTGATTTGTTTGGGATCGATCAACAGGCTGGCTGGCTTCTGAAGTTATATGTTTTGGCATGAAATGAATGGTGAGATTTTCTTTTTTTTCATTTCCCTAACTATGGTGCTCCCTTGCAATCTGTATCACAGCATAGCACAAAAGTATAAATGTCTAGTCATCTAATTCATACCACAGGTAGAAATGTTTTACAGCATATATTTACAATATGTATGTAACAGTGCTTCATGATGTTGCTTTGAACTGATGTAAATGAGGATGGGGGGGTGGGGGTTGCTACCAAATGATTGTTTCCGGTTATAAACGGACGCATGCGCAAGTCAATGCGACCAACGTTTTCTCGCCTTTCGCTCAGAAGTGGAGGTTGAGCAATGCAGCAGCTGCTAAAAGTTACTCCAGACATTCAGTTCAGTGCTGTACATTGCCAAACACATCATATACATTCTGACAACTGGTGCTATTAAAAAGAAAAAAAAACAACATCTGTGGTGCTTTTTTTAAGTTAGATATTTCCTTGCTTCAGACAAAATGTAGCTACACAATCCTGTACTGTGAAGTGTACTGTGAAGTGTAGTGGAGGAGGATTTAGCGTTTGACCTGGTTCCGTCATGTGTGCTGCTGTTGTTTCAGGGAATACGCAGATCAGACAGGACTGAGAACATTTTGAGTGGCAAACTGTAAAGCAAGGAAATTTAAATTTTAATACATGTATGTCATGATGATTTTCATGGGATTGAGTTTACAATTTTCTTCTTCATTTTGGTCCGAACTCCACCGTGCTTCAAATTATGATGTAGTGGAGGTTGCAGATAGTATCCACACATCATGTTTTGGTGCTGATTGATCAGATATGCTCACCATGACTTTTGATATGGTATTTATGTTAGACATTTCAATCTATTGTATTTCTATCAGGTCAGGTAAGCATACTAACTACCCCCTGCAGGTACCCTTGTGTTGTAAGGAGTGAAAAATAGACTTCCGTTCACTTTCAGTGGCCAAAAATGCAACTGTTTGTTTGCTCATAAGGGACCTGTAGTGTTACTATGCTCAAAGACCAGTGAAAGCATCTAAAAATTGCTTCATAAAGATGCTGTTTAAAACTAGTTTTAAACATTTCTGCAAACACACCTTTTTGGAGCCTCTACTCATGAGAAATATATATATTTATGTACAAGTTACATGAAGCTGATTATCTTTTTTTTCCCCCCCATTCCAAAATGCAATACAAGTGGGAGAACAAAGTGAACTCATTGTCTCTTAATTGTTCAGTCTTCCTGAAATGTGTAGATCTGGACTGACGTACATAGTCTACTTTATTTTTAAAGGGTTATTGTTAGTATGACATTGTGGGAAACAACAAACGTGTGAGAGTGTTCACTGTTCGTTACAGGTGTAGACAACTCAGTACCTCAAAATGTCTCTTCATGGAAAACTTTAGTCCAGTTAGTTATGTAACTGTTGCATTTTTTTAACGTTCTCCACCTCTGAGAAGTCAGCACTCATGATGCTTTTTTATATTTGTTGGCACAACCACTAACACAAATGTATGGCTATTGTAATTCCTGCTCACCCCCCCTCCTCCAATCTTCCTAAAGATTTTAAAGCTTTTGCTTTTAAAGCGACTAAATTGAACTGTCAGTTTTTTTGTATTTCAAATGTCTTGGTATGCTTGTTGTAGTTGTATATTCATAATGGTGTATATTACATCAGTTTTTATTTATTAAAATGTTTAAATTTTCTAAGATGACTTTTCACGTTATTGAGCAAAAGGGACCTCATCATTTGATGTACTTCATGTTTAAAGGTTACACTGTGTAGAAGAGTCATATCAGTGTTTCTGCAAGCCTCAGCTATTTATCTTTTATTGTAACCACTTCACACTACATTGCCCTGCAGGAATAATGTTAATAAAAAGTCTTAGGCATCAGTTAATTGATAATGAATAAATATGTAGGAACCCATTAATGCATTAATGACAGGTGGAGAAAATACTAAAAAGAAAAATACAATATCTAAAAACCATTTAGCTTACTGTAACAAAGAAGAAATGCAGACATTTTATTAATAATTCATAAGTTTTAATTGTCTGTGTAGTGTAAACACATGTATAGGCCAGTACAAAAACAAACACAAATAATAATAGACGCTCAGCCATTTAGCCATGTTCACAAAGGTATCACTGGAAATTTTGGAGTGCAAGTGATGATCATTAGACATGTACACGATGCAGGATGTTTATGATGAAACTATGCCACTAAACCAAAATATTATAAATGAATTTCATCACGAAAGAGAACATAAGCACACACACAAAACACTTTCTCATGGCTTCAGGTAAGTCAAGAAAGAAAAAAACTTTAAAGCCATGTATCACACTGTTCTTTTACTATTGTACTGTGCTAATTATTAATTCATACACTCCACTGAAATATAATAGACTTCACTAAAATACTGTGTCCTTTGCCCAGTGCTGGAAGAACCATTTCATTACTTTCAGTATCAATACCACAGTGCAGCAATACAGTGAACATATGAACACTGACTTTAACACCAGTGTGAACCATTGTGTTGCAAAAATTAATATAATTTCAAGATCATTAAATCAAAACATCATTTTTTGGTGGAGGTACTCCTTTAACTAACCGCGCAGCAGTGAACGTTACCTGTACTGTTCAGTGATTGGATGAGGGTTCAGTGACTAATACGCCCACTTCTCGAACCCGGCTGGAGAGGCGGCTCCTTCTCTCGCGAGATCAGCAGTTGCTTAGCAACTACTATCAACAGCTCTATTGCTAAAACTAAGTCGTACACGAATTAGTATATTGACTTTTCACGTAGAATAATGGCGGTAAGTGTTTTTTCCTTTTTTTCCCTAACAGTTAGTCCCAGAAGATTTGCTAAACATCATAACGCTGTTCTTGTTGTAAGCTAAAGACGGTTAAAGTCGTTGACATTTGGCAAAACTAACGTCTTTTGTTCGTTAGCATGTTCGCTGTTGTTAATTTCATTAGTCTGTTATCTATACGCCTAACGTTACTACCGCTAACCTTACTGTAGTTACAGTAGATACAAAACTATATGTTAACTTACAGTTAAAAGTTCAGTAATGTTATGTGAAGTATTTATATTACTCACGTTAACTTCATCTGAGTCCCCCCGTTTCCACAAGTCGAATCTGTTAGTTCAGTACACTGAGAGAGTCTGTGGCTTTGCTGTATTTCCAGGACACAGGCCCTGCAGGAGGGGACACTTTCGAGTCTCTGGAGGAGTTCCAGATGGTCCTCAATGAGCTGGTTGGAGACAAGAGCATGGACAAGATCCGGGTGGAGTACGAGAAGCTCATCCATGCTCTGAAGAAGTCCAGAGAGAATGAGAAGAGGCTGATGTCCAAGTGCAGGGAGCTGAATGCAGAGATTGTCTCCACTTCAACTAAAGTTGCAGCTGCCCTGAGACTGTCCCAAGAAGATGAGACAACAATAACTTCACTAAAGAAGGTACATTCCCATAATATGTTCACACATGAATTATATAAAATAATAAGTCAGGAATTATTTATTACCTTTGGGCTCCTCACACTCGTTTAGCTCAACATGTTTTTTTAAAATGTTCTTTGCCGACACTGTAGGAGCTGGATAAAGCTTGGAAAATGGTCGATGCCACTCATGATAAAGAGAAGAGTGACAAAGAGACCATCAGACATTTGACAGAAGAAGTTGCCAACTTGACAAAAATGGCTGAACAACAAACTGGCTTCTCTATGGACCAAGAGCAGAGGTTTGTTCTCCTACTCATAACTCTTTAACAAATTACTTTGTGGACAAATATCCATTAATATGGTAGAGTGGTATAGTGGAAATGTTAAAAATGTCTGTTTTTCAGTGATCTGCTAAAAATGAACGAGGAGTTGACAAAGGAGAGAGATCAGCTGCTGACAACCGTAGAGGGTCTGAGAGAAAAACTAAACAAGGCCACTGCAACCCATCAGGAGATAGAGGCTCAAAGAGGCCGTGCCTTTGAGAGCATTTCTCAGGTATGTACTGTGTGGGGGAACTCACTGACAGAAATGTGATTTCTGATGTAATTCACCTTACAAGAGACATGTGTAGATCATTGGTAGAGACATACAGTAGGCAGGATCGTGTATACAGTAAGGACTCACACGAGGTACAGCATTATGCACTTTGTCAAAACACTGCATTAGCACATTAAAGGAACCACTACCCTTTTTTCTAACTGGGAAAGAAAATATTTAAATTAATATGATGCACAGTTTAGCCCTGCAATAGACTGGCGACCTGTCCAGGGTGTACCCCACCTCTTGCCCGATGACAGCTGGGATAGACTCCAGCACTTCTATGACCCTTACAAGGACAAGCAGTTAAGATAATGGATGGATGGATGGATGATGCACAGTTTAAGTATAATGATGATATTTTAATTTAATTGTAATGACAAAGTTTAAATGGAGCTTTCAACGCCACTGTTATTAGTTCATTTATCTCCTGAAGTGGGGCTCCAGCTGTGGGCGCTGGGTGGAATACTCTCTGCTTAAATCCAGCCCCGAGGCCAACATTCTGCTTCTCTGTGTGTAACCCTAAGCTCCAGCAGGAGCTCCAGGTACAACAGAATGAGATTTCCCGGGAAATGAGGCTGAAGGAAAAGCTGGACAAGGAGGTGAAGCAGCTGCACATCGACATGGAGTCCAAGATGGGGGAAATCAAAGCTCTGAATCTGCAGGGCCAAAGGGCCAAAGAAGAACAGCAGAGACTGGAGCAGCAGCTGAAAGAGCTAAAGGTGAACGATGGTGTGGGACTCACTCTTCATAGTGTTTGCGTTTCCTCTTAAACCAAATATGTAAACAGTCTATTTATATATTGTATTGGCATAGATATCATATCATTCATGTCATTCCCCTAAGGTGAGCAAATTCAAATTTGGATTAGATGAACTGAATTGCAGATGTTTTAACTATGCCAGTCATGTCAGTGCATGTTTTATTGTGTGGGGTGGTTAACTGTTACTTTATAAAACCAGTTTCTTTTAGAACTGTGTGGTTAATAATGTGATACTGTACTGCAGCATGCAATTAATGTATTAAAACGTATGCAATGAATGCAATTCCTCACACACGCCACATTCCCTCCACTGACTGACAGATTTTGAATGAACGATCCACCAGGGAGCTGGAGCAGATGAACTTGAAGAAAGCCAAACTGCAGCAGGAGGGTGAGCAGCTCTCAGTAGCCAAAGAACATCTGTCTTTAGAGAATCAGCAGCTCACAAATGAGCTCAAGGTAAGCAACACAGCCACACCTCTGTCTCTCAAGTTAACATGTACATACAATGTACCTGATTGCTTGTGTATGTTAGCAGTGTTTGTGCGTGCCTGGGGCTGATTTTCAATGTGAATGGGATAAAGAGACATAAATTAGCAAAACCAAGTTTACACTCTTGATTAGCAATACTGTACACCTAAAAGTCACTCAACATGCAGACATGAGAGCATGAGCTGCTTTTCCTCTCACTGATGACATTGCTATGGAGGATACCTTATTTGGAAAAAAAGGGTCATTGTAATATTTATTGTTTATTGTTTATTTTTGAGACAGAAAAAATACAATTTAGCATTTTCATAATGCTATTCTGTATCAGCACTGTGCACACTGATGGCATAATAAAGATCATATTTCTTGGTATTGTCTGCAGATGATAAGATTCTGTTAAACCACAAGGGGGCACTGCTTCAACAGTAGGTCAGTTACTGAGCAAATCAGAAGCAAGTCTACTGATTTTTTAACTGTATCCTATTCTCTCTTTTTGTCTCAAGTTCTCCAAATCAGTAATCTGAGGGATGTGTTGAGAGAGACAGGCCATATTTGAGATAATGCCCTCAGTGTACGGTAACAAATGTTATCCACTCTCCTATTTCAAAACCCTTGAGAAAAAACACTGTATAATGCTTCACTGTCCAGATGAGGGAAGAGGAGGTGAGTCAGATGCGTCAGGAGATTGCCAAACAAACAAAGATGAGAGAAGCCATCCAGAAGAAGTTCCACCAGATGGAGGAGCAGAAAGCGGATGTGGACGTGCAGAGGGAGACGCTGAAAGCTCAGATTGCTGGTCTGGAGAAAGGTACGGAAATGCCTTGTGTATCATAGACACACAGACACTGGTTACCTTCTGGATTCTCAGCCTGTCCCTCCCACTCTGTTGCTCAGTCTCAGCAAAGTCAGACAATGACCACAGTGCCAAGACACTGAAACCCTATAGTAGCCTGTAGTATCTGTGTGCAGATTTACAGTGTCAGCAGAACAAAACAAACAAACAAAAATCTAAATAACCCATTTGCACGTATAGTACTCGTGCTTACATACTGTATCCACATTCTTGCTTGTTCACATTCATAATTCAATTATGAGTTAAGATTTGTGATATTGGGCTCTGTAAATAAAACATGATTTGCTTTGACTTGATATAGTGTACTATACTACTTTATTACAAATGATTCTCAGTATATGCATCTGTGCATGTACATCTCAGAGGTTCCCCCTATAAATAAACCTTTTATTTTCATAATATTAGAATGGAGATGGCATTAAAAATACAGAAAATCAGAGTCTAAGTGGAAAGTGACATAGCTAATGCGACCTCTCTTATACCAGTTGAGTTTTCTCACACTAATAGTGGCTCTCACCATACTGGATATTTGGTGTACTCGTTTCTTCTTGACAGTATTTTTTGTACTTCTGTTTTTTAGGCGTAAATATAACCGTCCATTTTCAACCCTACAGATCTTGAATCTTCCCAAAAGCAAGTTGAAGCCGACAAGAAAGCCATAGAGGAGCTGATCCGAGAGAGAGACATGTTAAACAAGGTACTGTATGTGCTCCATCTTGACCCACAGGGTGTTTTTTCCTGTATTCATGTCCTCATCAGCTCACAACTGTCTATTGGTTGTTAAACAGTAGTACAAAAGAAACTTCTAAAAAAGAACCTGTGGTATTGCTTTAACATTCGAAGAATTTGTGTTGATTTACCTCCTGTATTTGGTGCCTGTGCTTATTTTACTATCAATAGAACATGATCAAAGCTACACAGTCTACTGAGAAACAGCAGAACCTCGTGAAGCTCCTCGAGCAAGACAAGAAGACCTTGGAACATGAGATCAATGGATACCGCCAGGAGGCCCAGAAGCAGCGCAAGATCATCCAACAGCTGGAGAGAGAGCGGGACCGCTACATCAATGAGACCAGCAGCCTCATGCATAAGGCAGGTTACACAGAAGAACTAGCTTAATAGATTAAGATTTGTTTTTATTATTCATTGAACATGAGGTTAGGAAACACAGCATCAACCTTCACTTTTCTGTGTGGATCTTTCACAGGTGCAACAAAAAATGACTGATGTTGAAGTCAGGGAGACGGAGATATTTGATTGGAGGAAGAAGGTCACAGAGGCTGAGTGCAAGCTCAAACAGCAAGAGAACCTGCTGGAGTCGGTTGTGTCTGAGAGGAACCTGTACAGCAAAAACCTCATTGAGACACAGGTGCGAGTCTTCAAGTATAGATCCTAATGTTAATTCAGTTCTTGCTCTCATACTTCTAATTCATCCTACCTCCTTTTGTGGTTTATACATTAAGGTTGACTTAGCTTGATTCTGAAGCCATGAGTTGAACAGATATATTACACCACATGTTTGGATTAGGTTTGTGTTTTTAATCTGTTTCTGTAGTTCAAGTAGTTTCAATCTTGAGACGGCTGAGGCTAAATGAGCCCCTGTTTCTTCCTTTCCCTCCTTCCACTGTCTCCCTCTGCTTCAGGAAGACATTGCAGAGATGAAGAGGAAGATGAAGACCATGAACAACCAGATCACTCGACTGAGAGATGAGATCACAGGGAAGGAGCAGGCTCTCGCCAAGGAACAGCAGGAGTACAAGCGCTTAGAGAAGGATAATGAGGCTCTAAAGGTTCATTGTCATTTAGAGTAGTAATATTTAGTTCTTTAGGTACATCTTTATGCTTGCCTTCAGTACCTACTGTGTCTTATTTGTATGCCTGTGTGCACCCATCTGTGTCCTGCTACAGGGGGAGCTGCAGGTAAATAAGCAGCAGCTGGAAGAAGCAAAGCAGCGTGTTGACAGTCAAAAAGCAGAACAGCAAAAACTGCAGAAGATTCTAGCCGATGCTGATGTTGAGCAGATCCAACAGAAGAAACAACTGGAACAGGTAAAGAAGAAGGAGATAGACGAGAAAAGAGATCCAGTAAAGGACAGTGACAGACTAGCGTCTTATTTGTTGGTGAAACTTCTCAAGGTGATCAGAGAGCGGGACAACCTGGGGAAACAGCTGCTGCGGCGCAACGATGAGCGAGCACTGCTGTATGAGAAGATCAGGATCCAGCAGTCAATCCTGAGCAAGGGTGACTTCCACTACAACCAGCGGATGGAAGACATCCGCCTGCTCAAACTGGAGGTCAAAAGGCTCCGGCGCAAGAAGAGCATCCTTGACAAGACTGTACCCAACACAGAGGAACTGAGGTATAATTTTTTTTTAAACAAACAGAGAAGACAGTCTGAGCAGGATAAAGAGAAGAGAGGAGAATTTGGAATAGACAAGGAGAGGCAGGAGACAAGCACTGATCACATAGAGCAGGGTGGAGAAAGGATGAGGTGGCCAACAACATGTGGTGTTAGAGTAGAACAACATGGCTCAAAGAAAAATGGTGCAAGGTGAAGAGAGATTCAGGTAAGAGACAGGAATGACCCCCTTTCAATTTCTAACTTCCCACCTTGGTCATTGTTTTTTGTTAAAACCTTCTCTGGAATAGATATAGCTGAATCTGAGACAACTATTTGTCACTCACTATTCTCAATTCCCTATTTAGTAGAACATGTTGCTTTTGATTTTTGATGTTACTTTGTTTTAAATCATACAGCAAATGAAAATGGCATGGACAAAAATATTGGGACCCTAAACATAATACTTTGCATCACAAGGCATCATCATCATCGTCATTGTAATCCATCACTTTCTGTAGCTCTTGATGAGAATCATACAACTGGTAGTTTGGCTCATTTCCTTTGATTTACTGGATGAAGCACTTCAGGAAGAACAGAACATTGAGATGTTAGGGAAACACTTTTTAACCATATCTGTCTTCTCATCAGTGAGAAGTTTGCCTAAATGTGTTTTTTCCCTGGTTTATGTAGGTGTGTTTACGTGCTCTGTGCAATCTAACTGATGTGCTGTGTTGCAGGCGAGAGCTGTTCCACCTGCAGAGGGAGCTGCTCAGAGAAAGGACGAGAAACAGCGTCCTCGAGGAACAACTGAAGCCCATCAACATTCACAGATGGAGACGACTGGAGGTGACTCGCTGATGATAACCGCTTCTGTCTGCTACAGATGTTCCTCTCTATCTCGAAAACCAGGCCATTAACACTTATAAATGACTCCCCCTTTCAGGGCAGTGACCCCGGCAAATATGAACTCATTCAGAAGATTCAGTCCTTACAGAAACGACTCATCACCAAAACCCAAGAGCAGGAGGAACGTGAACTCCTGCTACAGGTAAAAACACTCTCTCCTCATTGTGTACACACACACACGCGCTTATTAGTCGTTCACTCATTTTCCCCGACAACCTTCTCTTTCATCTGTAAAATCTTCTCTCTTCTCATTTATCCACTAAGGAAAAGGAGAAGCTGTATGTGGAGCTGAAGCACATTCTGGCCCGGCAGCCTGGTCCAGAGGCAGCTGAGCAGCTCCAGCAGTGCCAGTGGACCATCAGAGAGAGAACCAAAAAGCTCAAGGTCTCTAGTATTTAGTAGTATCATGCCATAGACCTGTTTATTGATTATATGACTTTGAAAATCAAAGTCATCTTCACAAATACAGCACAACACTGAGCTCCTCTCCTCCTTCTCACTCTCTCTGTTCACTCTTATGCCATCATTGCATATTATTAACTTTGTTCTTCTCTCTCCCCTAGTTGTGATTCGTCCTCTCTCTCTCTCTCTCTCTCTCTGTATCTTTCTGCAGGTATCCTCGACCTTGGAGCTGTAGTTACTGGTCCTACCA
>JAUMHL010000006.1:1956703-1969679 GCA_032362345.1 Sandelia bainsii | reverse complement strand
ACACTGTAAAGTGCCTTGAGATGACTGATGTTGTGATTTGGCGCTATATAAATAAAGTTGAATTGAATTGAATTGAACACACTGTTTAACTGTGTGTGTGTGTGTGTGTGTGTGTGTGTGTGCGCGCGCGTGTAATTTTCCCAGGTGTTGATAGCGGAGCTGAGAATGCTCGACTCAAAGATGAATGAGTACAAAAGTGAGAACCAAAGACTGGCCTGTGAGCTCGCGAACATCAAGAAAAAGTACCTCAGTCAGAAAAAGCTCCACAGGTGACGTCAAACTACTGCTTTGTATAACACTGAGCAATAGTGTGGAGTAGAAAATGTGGGTTATGTGATGTCCTGTGTGTCTCCTCAGTGAACAGAGGACCAAGACCAAAGTGGAGCAGTTGGAACCCCTGCCCCAGCTGAGCAGCAAACCCCACTTCACAGGAGGAGGCTTCAGGATCGACAACCCCGTGAGAAGATAGTGATCACAACACCCTTTCAAATCTATTTAAAATTCTAAATATCTATTACCACACAACTAGAGATTATCAACTGTTGTCTAAACATTGTGTTTTACCACCAGGCGTCCCAGTCGAACATTCAAAATTACAGACTGCTGTCTCACACACATACTGATCATTTGTTTTTTACAGTTCTATTTTTAGGATTTTTATTAGGACAAACAAGCTGCTTAGTCAAGTTCCAATGATTTTGCTAATAACTTTAATCATACAAGTTAATAAATTGTTTAATGAATATAAGCATATGACCATGTGGCTGTAGATGGGGGAGGAGGAGCCATTATTTATCCATTTTTAAATGCAAGGTGCAAAAGTTTAAGAAACCTTCCTACTCCTTGTAGCCGAAACTACAGTCGGCTTTGAAGGAATTTTAAACAGCACTGGAGAATATCATTCAGTACATTTACACTTTCGAAATGAACCACAAGCATGTGCACTTTGTCTCCTGTTTAGTGATGAACCTACAGAGAAAATGTACTTGTTGTCTCAGTTATGCTTAAATGTCATTCTGCAGAAAAAAACCCATTTCTGTTTCCCTAATGTCAATAGTTGCAGATTTAAAGACATAGATACATAAAAACTAAATGGACTGATCAAATCAGCCCCTGCTAGTCTTCAAGGTCGTGTGAAGAAAACTATTAAAATATTGAGCTGTGTAGACTTGTTGTTGCTGCAGCAGCATTATGTACTGTGTGTGTCTTTTTTTAAATACTGTCTCACTGTGTGAATTTGCTTTGTTTGTACTGACATATAAAGCACTTTGAGAAGACTGTTCTTCCTTTTTCACAGTAAGTACATATTTGCAAAGGCTGTTCAGAAACCTTCGACAGCTGTATATTTACTGCAAAGATGTAATAAACAGATGATGCATACTGACGACTTTGTTGCTTTGTCACACAGATTTTCACAGAGTTCAATTTAAATAATGAGAATTTAGAAGAACCTAGACAAAATTAGGTTTACAATCAGATTATCTCAGCCTTTACTGACTTTACTATTAACTGAAGGGCAGGGACACGGTAAGAACAGCCAGTGCAAATCACACTGCACTGGTGCCCTCTATTGTCAAGCCGCCATTCACAGAGGTTTAGTCACCATTCTTATAACATATTGATATCATCTTACAGTTTATGCAGCAATTTGAAATAAACCACTGTTTGGTGTAAATAATCCTTTGACACAGTGTCCCAGTAATCACCACTAGATGTCAGCAAAATACAAACTGACTAGAAAAGACTTGATTTAAATAACTGGCTTTGTGGTGTCTTAAATCAAATGTAAGAATTGTGATGCAGTCTAGCAATGTATAATATGCGTATCTATTTTTAGCATGGTACATTCATTTCAAATAAATCTAATAAGATGTTGAACACCTCATTAAATTCTGTTTATGATGGAGAGGGCTCCTGACAGCTGCAGTGCGCCGTTATGATTGTGTGTGTCCTTTAATCTGGAGAGATTTAGTTTCTTATTAAGTTATAACACAGAGACAAATGCACATAAAACCACAGGCAGAGTTGTTACAAGAGTGAGTACATAATTAGCTAAAGCTCAAATTTACTTAAGGTAAAAAGGTAAAAAGTGCAAGCACTCCACTAAGAAAACACCATATTGAAAACATGAGTAGTGGAGTAAAAGTAAAACGTCTTTCTTGTTGTGTTGTTGTGTTACTGGATGTACACATTGGTTAAACCAGTGGCTGGACATTAATATCAGTTATCACTGCAGATATAAAAAAGGAATGCAGCTACTTTCTATCCAAACACAGGATGGATGTTTGCATACTGATGATCATAATATAAGATCTATGTCATATGTTCAAGAAAAAGAATGTACATTGACAGCTGTGGTGTTGTTTATAGTATTTAAAATCGACAACAAATGGTAGTACTCTCCTTATCCTCCTCTGTTGCTTGTGGAGTAATTCCTTTGCCAGTGCAATAACACTACTCCGTAACCATGGCAACCAGCGCCCGTGCAGAGCTGGGCTTTGTGAGCTGTGTTGCCGTAGTAATGGGGAGGCCTCTGACAGGCCAGATCTCCTTTCTTCCTTTTCTTCTGCTTGTTGCGTGGAGGAGAAGCAGCTGCTTAATGAAGTTGGTGTTAGTTAGCTCCTGATGCCTCCAAGTTGTGTTTCACACTAATGATGGAATATGTGTACACATACGGCACATGCTGGTATATTGTGTGTTCAAACACACAGTGTGTGCTTGTGCGTATGCTCATGTTAAGCACTGCATGTCTCGTGATTGTGATTTTTTTTATAGTATACAACTGAGCAGGTAGGCGCAGCTCCTCCTGTGAAGTGAAGTGATGTGTTCAGTGAATCAGTTTTTGCCTCTTTGTATCTGTTCACCAGTTTCTAAAAAGATGGATCTATTTTGGGAAGACAAACACACTTTACTTTCACTGATCATTTTCAGGCGCTAATCACCAGCTCAGAGTAAATATAACATCTTTATTAGTAGAGTCATGGATGCTGGGCTGTAGGAAATACATCCTCATCATCATCATCATGCTCCTTCTCCTCCTCCAACATGAACAAGTCTTCACTGAAACATGCTGACTGCTTATTTTCTCCAGTCTCTCAAACTAGACCATCAGGCCATAAAGAGTTTAATCTGTCAAATCTGCTCATATCTGAGAGCTGGATGTTCCAGGCCTCAAAGATATCATATCTCACAGCCTGAGTGCACTCTGAGTGTGATAATAACGTGTCAACTGTTGCGTGTGTTCATACTCTTACAGCCAAGGCTTTTAGAAAGGGAGTTTGACCACAAACTGAAACTAGGGATTATACAGATTTTAATGCACAGTGATGAAGTCCATGTTAACGTAATGATCATTTAACATTTTTTAGCATCTATTTCCATGTATTTTATGTTGTTAACACTTGAAGTAGACCATTACATGATGTTAGCTTTAAAATATTTATGTATTATTTTAATTATACTGTACTGTGTGTATAATGTGAATTCTGACATGTTCCGTTTTATTGTTTTAGGTTTTTTTTTAAATGAAAGCATTCATATTAAATGCTTTTTATTTTTATTTTGAAGTCAGATTTCATTCATTTCTGCTTTGCTTGCTGCCTCTGTGCAAACACACATGTTCAAAACAATAAAACTCTTTGTATTCCCCTCAGATCTGTGGCAGACTGATTAAGTAGACAATAGGGGAACAGCTTGTGACATAGTAAGAAGGTTTGAATGCACAAACTAGGCACCTACACAATGTGCTACCTTGCCACAGAGCCATTTCCTTCCCCCAAACCTCCTCCTCCTGCTGCTCCTCCTCCTCCTCTCATGAATATTGGGCAATTCATGTGTGCAGGGAGGGAGGAGGCAGGGACAAAGAGAGAAAATGTGGATAGTGAGGGAAGAGAGAGTGAAGGAGCAAGAGAGAGAGGGAGGGGTGAGCTGCTTTCGTCAGCAGCCTGGCAGTGCGCAGGCTCTGTGTGAGCTGGGCTCGCTGCCTATTGATTGGAAAACAACGGGCTGTGGGAGGACAGATAAGGGTGGCTGTGGGCTGACGGGTGAGGGAAGGAATACAGACCAAAGCTCAGGCCACACTGCCATCTTTACCTCTCTGATCTTTTTTTCCCTCCCCTCTCTATTCTCTTTCACTCTGGAATGAATGTAACTGCTGCTGCTGCTCATCAGTGGATTTCGCTCCGAAGGAAGGCTTAGGCACAGATTCCTGTTGTGTGACACCTACACACCAAACCACAGCACAACAGCGGCTCGTCTACTGCAGGTAATTCTGTCTCCTTACTGTTCTTTCTTCCATATCCGTGCTCAGTCCTGACCTCTCTGAGGTCCTCACTGTGCCTCCATCCCTGCCTGGTAACCATGGTTTCCTCCATCCTACCTCTCTCCTCCTTGCTGCTCTTCTCCTCCCCCCACTCTTCTCTTTTTTCTTCCTCTGATGAGCGGATGATATGGACTACCTTGATTTACATTTCGGCCACAGCCAAGTGAATGATTATATGAGTAGAATCCATTACATGTTTATTTATGTAGGATCAAATCTGAATTACCTAACATGTATTTTCAACATAAATATGTTTTTAGACCTGCTACATGACACTGAGGCCACAAAACATGTGAGCAATAATTTGATTTCATAGCCACATAACAGAAGCACATGCACAGCACAATGCAAAAAGATTAACATTCTGAATATGCAAAAAAAAGTCATTTAAAAATCTGAATTAGATGATATACATATTTTTATTTATTATTTTATCTATGTACCTTAAAAATAGGGACAAAGACATGGCTCCCTTGTTTTAAAATTACTTTTGCTGAGCTCTTGTAATTGGCTAATTTTCATACCTGCATCCTCCACCACTGACCACCACTGCTCTCTGTGAAGGTCACGTACAAAAAAAAAACAAAAAGAAGGCTGACATACATCCCAAACACACACACACACACACACTGCTTCTACTGCGATTTCACATTGTTAGAAGAAAATATTCCTGCATTTTCCTCATTCATTCGAGCAGCAGTGCATTAGTGCTTCATGCAATGAGTCAGTTTCATGTTCATGTTCCTCATTTGACTTGACCAACTGACCTTAATTGGATCTACTGACTGACACAAGTCGTCTGTCGCTGTCACACAAAGAGACAGCGGGATTATTCACTTCTTTCAGTACCAAGTCCTTTTCTCAGCTTATAGGCTGCAGAGAAATTAGAAATAATGCAAATCTTAAGCCAATAATGCCGTTCAAAAAGAAGACAAATAAAGAAAGAACACTGCAGAGAAAGAGAGAAACACACACACACACACACACACACACACACACGTTTCCAATTGTAATTAGTTCCCCTTAGAGTATATAATCCGCCACTCTGCAGTCACTCCAGTTTGTCAGTTGAGCTACATAGGCCCTGCCATCACTCCCCTGTCTGTGTGTTGTGTTTATGGACTATAACCTGTCTTTTTAGTCTGTTTTTTTGTTTGCCTGAATCCACTTAATAAACTTTTGTGTATCTACCTGCCTGTCAGCCTGGTGTGTCTGCACTTTGTCTGTAATCAGTTTACTCTGCCTGCTCATTCCATTCTTTGGAAAATGACAGGAGTGTGTCCAGTGGTTCCTCTGGGAAATCACATGGTTTGGGAATGAAAGAAGTCTGTGTTTTGCAAAGTGGTGAATAGTATCTAATATTTAAAACAAATTCATCCTTTCTCAGTCATCCTGCTCCTAAATGCTGATATTTTATGATTGTAACATGGATCTGACAGCAGAGGAAGAACTGACATATATATCAGATATTTTACTTTGTTTCCTGGTTTCTTCATATTCTAAATAAATAATATTCAACCATCAGTCTTGTTTAGTGTGTTGATAATTAGGAAACAGAGTTTTGCTTAGGTCTTTCCGATAGATGGTTATTAAAGCTCATGGACATGGAATGTGTTAAAAGAAAACAGATCATAGTAACTGCAGACAGTGATGACTTTCATGGTCGTACATACAGTTTATGGATGAAATTATCTACTTGAAACACTTTCCTGCCATCACCACTGACCAACGGTTGCTAAAAAATTAAATATAATTGTGCAGAATCGAAAATAAAAGGTGTAGAGACATCTTTCATTCCTGTAGTGAAGTTAATGCTGCAGTCAGACGTTTAAGAGAAGTTGTGCCTCAGTCAGTCAGGCTCTCTGACGCTGTGTAATTACTGTTGAGGCCTAAGTTTCATCCTTTGTGCTCACCCACTTATCACCAGGCCACGGTCCAGCAAAGCACACGGAGGAGTCCATTTGAAAACAAGCTGGTGCAAGCCTCTTCCTCCTCATCACACCACTCAGCAAAGTGCAGCCGGATGTTGATTTTCACAATCTCATCCTCACTCTCTCAGTTTCTCTTTCCTCTGTGTGTGTGTGTGTGTGTGTGTGTGTGTGTGTGTGTGTGTGTGTGTGTGTGTGTGGTCTTGTATTTGCTACACAGTGGGGTCTGAAAAACACATTTTCCTTACAGTGTGGGGACATTTTTGTTTTGTGGGGACATTTTGCTGGGCCCCACAACTTTGAAGACCATTTTGGGGGTTAAGAATAGGTTTTAGGGTTAGGGTTAAAATTAGGTTTTTGTTAGGGTTAGGGTTAGGCATTGGCAGTGTCAGTCAAGTAACTGAGGGAGAAAAGAGCTGGAGATGTGAAGCCAGGGATCGAAAAGGGCCAAAAATAAAGAAGAGAATAAAATCAAATCAAATCAGACATAAAACTGTGATGGCAACAACTTGATTTAGTTTAAAATCAGCAGACTATGCTCTATGAATATATTTATAATGTAATACAACAATAGTTGATCAGTGTTTCTAGATGAAGGGTCAACATTTTTCCAGCCTCTACTGAAACTAGTATATGAGCACAGTCTATGCTTACTCCAAATTGTTCCAACATTAAATTAAATTGAGTGTTTTCCATTTTTTTCCATGGTACATGCATGTAGCAAAAGACCATTCGGGAACAACCTAGTAGATTAAATATGTATTTAGAGAATGTACAGTATGATCTTACACTCTCCTCTGGGGGAAAGAAAAAAGCTTTCCACCATTTATTAAATAAACAATATCTTAGTTGGGACTTCCTAATACATAAAATAAATTGGTGATGCATATGGTTTTAAAGATTTTAAAAGCAAATATCTGAAATGAAATCAAAGGAAAAGGCCAAGAATTTAAGTTGAAATACGTCATGGAGCATCAATGACGTCCTGGTCACCGGTCTCTTTGTAAGGTGCTATATTAATAAAATCCAAGATTTCTTACCTTTCCAAATGTGTTTGGAAGTAATTTTCTGAGCTCTGGCTCAGAAGCATAAAGGTAGTGACGAGGCTACGATTGTGCTTTAAAATGTTCATATTTAAAACAGATACATGCCTGCATTGAAGGTGGGTCCGTCTGGAGCTGCATTATTAATATATGATGCTATTTAAAAAATTTAGTGAAGATAAAATTATTTTATAAACTTATCATAAATCTTAAAGAAGCTTTCAGCCAGCACTATAATAATCACACTGTAATATGACATTTGACACATTTTCCTGTAACTTCCCAGAATATTAGAATCCACCTCAATTAAATCCCAGTAGAGGTACTTAATTAACTGTGGTTTAACAGTAAAGCCAACTGGTTGGGTTCCCTCTGGGACCTGGTCCCCTTCTGGCACATCTACCTCCATCTCCTCTTTGTCTAGACAACACGGTGCCACTCCACATGAGGTGAGGCAGGAATGATTTAGGAGACGCCAGATAAATCCTTATGGGACTTTGGTAAATCTAGCAGATGGGGACACAAAAGTCCATCAGAGACTGTCACTGTGCTTGACTATTTGGTCCTTTCTTTTAAACACATTTGCTGCAGCAGTGGTCTTGTCTGATTGAGGGTAGGCTGTTTAAAACTTAAAATGTGCTTGATGATAACCACCTCTGTGTTTTGTAGGGCTCAGACATTAACCTGACAGGGGACACCATGGAAGCCCCTCTTGTGTGTTTGGATGAGGAGTTTGAGGATCTCCGGCCCTGTCGGATGGATGAGCTGGACCACCCAGCACTGAATCACTCCTCTTACTCCACCACCACCGTCCCGCTGGCCTCCATCACCCGCGAGGACTTCTCTGAGCTGGAGAACTTCTCTGAAATGATGAGCTTCAAGTCGATGGAGGACCTGGTCAATGAGTTTGATGAGAAGCTTAATGTCTGCTTCCACAATTACAACACCAAGACGGAGGGCCTGGCGCCCATACGCAACCAGTCGCACAACCAGGAGGACGAGGAGCAGCTGCAGGACGAAGAGTAAGTTCTGCTACCACAGCCCATCACTTGTCCAAACCCTGTGAGATCAGCTGTGAAGGAGCCAGGGTATCAAAAGCCAAAGAGTGAAATTAAAATTAATATTAAACAACAAACATCAGTAAAAAGCAGGAGAATTACGTCCTTTTCGCCTTTCGATACCAGGGAGCCCCTTCATTAGGGTTTGTCAGAGGTTGTCACTGCTGAGGACTCAAACACAGGCATGTAACCAGCAAAGTGGCTTTATTTGATGTAGCTTGTAGGTATGGGAACATCTAGGATGACAAGTAATAATAATTAACCTATCTTCTCATGGTTAGGAAACAGGCTGGTTTAAATTCTGCAGTGAGCAAATTAGGGAAATGGGGAACAGCTGTGCAGGTAGGCAGATAAGGGGAGGTCCAGTAATTGGGAATGGAGAACAGGTAAGTGGGCGGATATGGGAGAAGTAAGAAAGCCTGAGAACACCTGGTGGAAGATGGCGAGTGACAGGAGACAGGGCAAATATGAAATATTCCCCTCTGAAATGGGACAATCTTTCAAAACCTGTGTGAATCATCATCATCATCATTTTGTTTTGTTTGTTATGGTTCTGGTAACAGCAGCTGTTATGAAAGGAACTGTTAAGAATCCAGCTAATCAGTGTTAACCTCAGATAATCTGATGCTGAACACTGTAAATCATCTTATGGCTTGTCCAGGTTGCTAATGGTTCGTAAGGGATTCTGTGTAATTTCTCACACCACTTGGTTTCAAATCCTTCTCTGAAAACCCTCAGTTTGAAGGGCTATGTAGTGTTACTGCACTGCCTTAACTCCTAATCCAAAAAAAGGATCAGGACAGCACAATTGCTACATATGAACACACATGATGGAGCATTAGGGCTAAGTGGCAGAATTGAGACAAGCCAAGAAAGGCGATGGAGGCGGTCGAGGGAGGGTTAGTGTTTGTGTGTAAAAATGAAAAAAGGAGGAAAAATGTAATATAATGGAAGCTGCAGAGTTTGGAATAACAGTAAGTTGACATCCTGAACTAGATACTGTCATTGTCATTCTTGTCACTGACAGTACACACTCGAGGCCAAAACAGTGGCTCTGCAGCCCAGCATGACACACATGACACACACAGCCAAAACATTTCCACACATAGACCACAACACCCCAAACAAGCAGTCAATCAGCAGCGTGACCCCGCCCTCCCCATCTCCATGCATGCTGAATTATTCAGCGTGCTCTGCTGTACGCCTCAGTTGGCTTTGGGCTCTGCTGGTCTGCCTCTGTCTCTGCCTCTCCACCAGCTGACTGCCAGATCTTCCTTCCTTTCTGCTAGCAGCCTCTCAGGGCGGAAACACAGACGTCCTCACACTGCGTGCACACGAATCAGGCTAAAAATAACCTGACTGTAGGTGTAAGAGAGGAGTTTTTGGATGTGAATAGCAGGATTTCTCAAATGGTGTCAAATTGTTGGTAAAAGTGATTCTGTCTTCTTGCTTTGACTGATTATTGAGCAGACAACAAGGGACTGTAGGTGGATAGATTTTGACAGTATTACACTAGTCTGCACATTATGACCACTACATAACTGTTTTAACCTCCTCTGGAGTCTTTGGCACATTACCAGTGTCTCATTATTACTCATTTGTCATAACATTTCGTCAAGTGAGTCTCATTCACTAAATATTTATTCACCTCAAGATACGGAATACAAGCAGGTATTTATAGGATCTAACACAGTACTGATGTTCATAACCATAGGGACCTGGTCTTATGCTTTGGTATATGGGAAAACTATCTGGTTTCAGTGAGGGATGGATTCAAAGACCCACAGACCGACAGAATTCTCTCAACACTCTAAATCCGCTGTTTGGTTGAAAACAGTCTGTCGCACAATTGGGCCTAATCCCTTCAGCTGCCTGATTAGAAACGCAGATATGAGCGAGTCCGACAAGCTGATGGAATACTAGAATATTAAAAAGAATGATTTCTCCTCAGTGGCTGCAGGCCAAGAAACACAGCAGGACAGCTTTGTCACATGGAGTTCCAGTTCCTGGCAGCCGGACAACCAAACTGTGTCCCTGTGTTACGCAGGCAGTGTGTTCATGTGTTGCTGTGCTGTTGTGGTTAGTTTTATTTCGTATAAATATGAAGGGAATGTTTGAAATAGTTGGAAATCTACTTCCAGAATACAGTTTACATTTGAGGTTGATTGAGTCAGATGAAACGATGGATACAATGATGACCCACAGACTGTCCACTGCTTGGTTTAGCTCAGCAGAAAGACATGAAGTCATGCACTGGACTATTTTCACATTGGGCACAGTAACTTCCGGAAATCTCTAGAGACAAGTGCAAGTGCTTTATGTGTTTTTAACCTTTTGTCAGAACTCAGCTTGGTTATCTCCCTTTTTCTACCTGCAAAGTTAGAACAAATTAGACCTTTATCAACGTACTGGTGACTTCACATTATGCCCAACACACAGTGGCAAGAAAAAAGTGTGTGAACTCTTTGTCTTTGCTGCCGCGGGGTCTGGACAGCCTGTTGAGGGGGAGATGAATTATCAAGTTTATAAAGGCAATACAGGATAATTCATCCATCCATTATACTAACCGCTTCTCCTCTTAAGGGTTGCTGGATTGCTGGAGCCTATCCCAGCTGTCTTTACACCCTGGACGGGTTGCCAGTCCATCACAGGGCTGACATACAGCATCAAATCACGACAGAAGTAATCTCAAAGCACTTTAAAAGTGGGAGGTTAAAACCTTTCCAAATACTATGGAAAACATACAACTACATCGAAATATACAGAAAACCCACCAAGTTCCCCTCAGCGGTTCAGCCAGGATGGCTGCAGGTTGTACTTTTTTTGGCATTATCTATCTATCTGATGATGGTAGTAGGGTCAACCTCTAAATATGTGGCGTGCAAACAAAAGTGTGTTTACAGGATGTAGTCATCTTGCTTTATAGAAATCATTAAAGCCACTTTATTTCGCTAAAGTTTTCATTTTAGGTTTAAGCTTACAGACACTTTGGCACTGTTTATGTGGCTCTGCTTGCATCCGTGGCACGCAGTCACGGCTGATGAGGTAAGCCGTGAGCTGAATGGTGTCCACTGTGTGTCCGGGTGTGGGCAGTGCCGCTGGGAGCAGGACAGCAGGCCTGAGCCAACCTCCGAGTGAAAAACAGAACAAAAGGAGACTTCTCTTGCAGTTTTATGTCATTCCTCCTCGGACAAACACTAGCTCCGGGCTGCAGTCAGAGACCACTGGCAAAATGATGTGAGAGGCTTTATCTAAATCTCTGCTAAGGATACCTTTAAACGAGTAGTAAGCAGATTTTTTTCTGTTGTGCATTGTTCCTCTGCAGCCTCCAGCTCTGCACATTGACTACCATCACTGACTTGTCATGTTGAAATATTGACTGAGCTGCAGGCTGCTGAAGACAGAGCTGAGTAGACTGCCTTTATAACCAGAGAGAGAAAACACACCAAACTCTAGTCTAATACTATTATATAACTGTCTAACTGCATCATGTGTGGATACACCAGCTTAAAATAGCAGACAGCCTTTAGAGCTGAGGCCAGAAACTGTGTTTTGATGCTTCTTTTGATATTTGTTGTGGCACCGCAAAGTCCCTTGCTAATGTGTGTATGCATGTGTCTGTGTTATTTTACAGTGTGTGGGATGCTCTAACTGACAACTACATCTCCACCTGGGACGGCACTGACTCAGAGGGACTTAACGGCAATCTTTCTGACCACGAGGTACGCGTCCGCATCTTTCTCCTGAACTGTATGTGGCTTACAGCTAACTAGTCTGTAGGATTTCTGGTAGAAAGAAAACTATTTATTATTTAATTACTAATTTTGATTTCTAAGGTCAGCCATAATCCTTATTTACCCATTTTATCCTCAAATTATATTATTATGAGTTATATTAAATCTGACCAGTCACAGAAAATTGTTGTGACAATCACTTCTTCCAGATTTCTTTTCTTTCTTTTTTCTTGAGATAAGGAGGGATTTTGAGTACTTATATGTTGAAAAAATGTTTTACTACTGTCTGATTAACTAGTTTCAAGGATGAAATATGATTCTGCTGTTGTGGTTTTCAACATCTGTGAATAAAAGGACTGAAGCAATGTGTCTCATTTTGAGGTGGCAAACTGAGTTGCTAACTGGTATAGGTTGTGAGGTTCAGTCTCATGCTGACACTTGAAGACATGCTTGACCACCCTTGACAGGCCTGCATTCAGCAAAGGTCTCCCTCTTCCTCCCCTTTAATTGGCTGTCACGTTTAGCTGGACTGCAGGCACTTAGCAGTCTAAACCATGTTTGTGTTTGTCAAGGCCAGAGACATTTTCATTGTTGTTGTTCATTGTCAAGATGCTCCATAGTGCTCATTTTCAGCTGAATCCTGCCTTCAGCCCGGTTGTTTGAATTCTACTGAAGTCCAAAATAAATACTTTATATATTACTGTGTACACTTTTAGGCTTGCCCTGTCACTACACAAACTGTGCAGCCTCGCTGATTTGTTCTATGCACGTGCAACAAAACAATTTACACTACTCACAAAAAGTTGGGGATATTCGGCTTTCAGGTGAAATTTATGGAAAACGTAAAAAGTTCACACTACAGTGATATTATATCATTAAAGTAGGGCATTTA
>JAUMHL010000006.1:1922515-1952219 GCA_032362345.1 Sandelia bainsii | reverse complement strand
GGTTATAGTGCATTTTAGGTTCATCCTGAAATTGTACCCGAAAGCCGAATATCCCTAACTTTTTGTGAGTAGTGTATCTTTCAGGTTTGGTTATGATGAAGCTTCCATGTTTAATCCTTCCATTGTAAATTAGGCAAAGATGAAACCACAGCTCTTCCCCTTCCTTCTCTCTGACTGCGAGCATAATGGATCTCAGCTCCATTAGCCTCTAAAGTACCTTCCAGGAAAGATTCTAAAGTGGAGATGACCTGTTGTCTTCATACAGTAACAGCACAGTCCAGTTTACTCATGTCCAGTAACAGACGAGCAGCCTAATGGATGTAAATCACAGCAGCAGTATGTTTTTATCTGGTGACTCCTGAGGCTCCATCACTGAACTAATGTGAATGTACAGATGGCTTCATGATACAGATGCAATACAATGAGTGGAGCTAATTGTTTCTCACAAGTAAATGCTGATCAGCAACATGGTTTGTGTGAGATGCTGAAATGTCAAGATCAAATAAATTATTTTATTTTATTAGTTTATAAAAATGTTCTGCATATGTGTGTGTGTGTGTGTTGTGACCTGTAGCGTTTCAGCATGGAGGGACTGTCCAACATCCTGCAGACGGGCATCAGACAGACATTTGGAAGCACAGGGAATGACAAACAGGTGAGCTGAAAGCTCTAAAAGTGGGCTTTCAATAAATGCAATGAAAATGTGGACACATGTTGAGTTTAATCAGAGTCCGGTAGCGTCAGCATTTAATGAATTTAATTTTTCTCCTCTCAGTAGGCAGTAGTTCATTTTGCATTACTCTTGTAAAGCATCTCCATAAACTCAAATTTGGTCTGATATGAAGTAATTATAGCGTAACACTAATATCACCCACACATCTGTAGGACCTATAAGTCCATATCTGTCCATATCAAGGCTCATGCTTCTGACTTGACGGGTCAAGGATGTATTTCAATGCTTTCACATATGCTACCCAAAAACTCACTTCCTACCAAAGCCTTTAGCCAAACCATTTCTCTTTAGGTGTCCAGTCCTGCTGTCCAACTCAGTCTATGTAGCATGTGAGTGGACAGAAAAACAAGATGTGTATTGAGCTTCAGTTCATCCAGAAAAATATCAGTTACCTTTATTTCAATTTACCTTTATGCGTGTATGAGTTATTTACAGTGTGACGGGGCCCACACAGGTTTTTAGATCTTGGTGTGCACTGGCTGGACTGCTTCTATTTACACCACTGCCTCAGTCTAACACACACTTCAGGTCATACACTAGGAAGAGAGCATCCAGCTCAGTGTAACTTGAGCTCTGCTGATGGTGTGAGCAGTATGCTGTGGTGCACTGTGAGGAAATGTGCCTCTTTTTGAATTAAAGGCACATTCACATATACGCTGTAGTGTAAATGAAGGTTTGAAATCAGCAGCAGCTCATAACATGTACAGTAGTGCTTTACTTCAGTGTTTGCAGATATAACTGGAGGAAAAGAATCTTACACATCATCAGAGAACCTGTATGACTTAGATGTATCAGTAAGTCTGTGTAAAATGCAAACATGTTAGCAGATCTTTTTTGCAGGTTCTAGTGCTGTGCGCTGGATTTTGGTGTGCACAGACTGTGCCTTTATCTTTCCACTATGTTTCTATGTTTGTGATGCACAGACAACACATTGACTTTTAAAGCCTGACATTCTGGGAAATATGCTTCCAGCCAAGAGTTACATGAAAAGATCAATACTACTCTTCATGTCTGTGCCCTGCATATGAAGTTACAGTGGGCAGCTCATTAGCTTAGCTTAGCTCAAAGTCAAGGGGAAAAAACAAGGGGAAACAGAGAGGACAAAAATCAGCACCTCTGTAGTGGACCCATGACATGGTTCAACTTGTGTGTTCAATCCTTGTGTTTTCAGTATCTAAACACAGTTATTCCATATGAGAAGAAAGGCACCCCTCCATCTGTTGATGACCTGCAGATGCTCACAAACAGTAAGTGTCCAGACCAGCTAAAGAATTACTACAGCATAGAAAACATGTGTATCCAGAGTTGACCCATGCTGTATTTTTTATGTCTAGTTCTTTATGCCATGAAGGAGGACAGTGAGAAGGTGCCTACATTGCTAACTGACTACATATTGAAAGGTAAATCCAGATAAACAGGATGAAGTTTGTCCTGCTCACTAGATGCTGCAGGGGAGATTATTCTTTATTTAACAAGGCCCCTCTGAGGTTTAGAACCTCTTTTCAGTGGATGATCTGGCACTAAAGGTGCCATTACAGTTTCTGACAACATCATACACACTGTTCCACTATTGTAATACATGTATAACTTTATTAAGAAACTTTGTTACGTCTTAACCTAAAGAGTTAACGTGATTCTCTGTTTTCCCCTCTCTAGTCTTGTGTCCTACCTAAAGCACCTGCAAGCCAGGGGCCACAGCGTGATGGAGAATTCTTCTCATGAAGGCCTTTTCCAACCCTCCTCACCTCTGGCCCAAGCTGCATGACCTCCCCTCTTTTACCATTATCCACCATGGATCCTCACCATCAACATTATTCTATTCACCTCCTCTATGACTACTGCCTTCTGCTGAGCTCACCTTCTCCCTTCCTGCACCACCAAGATCAGGCCTCACCCCAAAATGGCCGCCATCTGATTACTTAAACAAGTGGGACAGTCAATCCCACTTAAAGGACTTCACTAATGGAGCATGACATGCTGTTAATGATCACAACACCACAATTTTAGCTTTGCTTACTGTCATAGATTTTTTTTTCCTTTTCCTCTTCTCCTCTAACAGTTATAGTTTAGCAAAGTTTTGACTCTTATTCATAAACTGACCTCTGACCACAGTTTGTTTGATCCATTCATTCACAAGGACTACACTGCAAGAGAAATAAAATTCCATACTGCATCCACCACCTCCCCGTACACTCTCAGATGAAAGTGATTCATTTGAATAAAAAGAAAAAGCCATGCACCTTTTTCTGCCAACTTAGTACTGTAGCTCCACAGGAATGAAAAGGAACACACGACTATTACGGGTGCAGTGCAGCGCATTACAAAGCTAGTTTTGTTTCTGGTTTCTTTCACCTTTTGTTTTCACTTTCTTAAAATCCAGTGCTCTTCTGACTTTTTGGGAATTTCTTTTCATTTGTATCGAAATATTTGATATAAACTCTGTTTGCTGATTTTCTATTTTATTTACTGTGTCATCAGAGCGACAGGCTTCTGTGCGTTCCCTCCTGTTCAGTCACGTGCAGGCGCATCTGAGTGTTTGCAGACAGATCATCTCCCTGATCAGACGAGCTCGTTCCAACAAAGGCGTGCATATTTGCATATTAGCATATTTATGACTTCCTTTGCGCCATGTAGGTGAATGTTACATTGCTAATTGCAAATTCTAATAAACATTAGACCCAAATGCTGTGTGTGCATTTGTTTCTTTTTGGTCCTTTACCTTTCATATACAGTATTTCCCAGTTTATCATATGGATATAAAAATAGAAAGAATTTTTAATTTCTGGAAAAAAAACATATGCAATAGAAAAGTAGAACATCATACACTGGTTTAACATTTTTTCTAAGAGCTTACTTGACATCTTTTTTTTTTATTTTGAATAATATATTGTGTCAGACATGTTTTTGTCACCAGAAAGGTCACTTTACTAGTTAAAAATCCCCCCTCATTGAGAAGTTGTTGTTGAAAACAAGATGTCTTGTGCTTCACTCTGCAGTCCAGTCTGTGGACTTTTGGACATCTCCAAATTACACACTTATAAGTGAGTATAATAAATAATAAAGTATCAGTTAATATGTGAAATTATTATTATGTGAAACTAGTGAACACAGAAACTTTGAGTGTGAAAACAGCCTTTTAGCTCAAACTTTACTGTGTAGTAGGAACTGGTTGTGAACCAGAGTTTCTGCATTTTCTTCACTTTTTCTTTTCTGGTATTAAAAATATAAAGCATTTGCTGCCCCCTGGTGGTTAACTTAAAGTCTTACATTTTCTGCAACTGTGTCACAACATACTTTATTAATCCTCTTTGGGAAATTGTTGTTGGACAGCTGCCAGACAGTACATGTTGACAGTACTACAGGGTTTCAGTGTCTTGTCCAAGGACACCTCGGCATGTAGCCAGTGGGAACCAGGAATCAAACTACTGACCCTGGAGTAGACAACTGCTTTACCAACTGAGCTGCTAAATTTCAGTGCTCTAAATTTAAGCAGCATACAGCAGCCTTCAGTATATTTAAATGTTTAGTCTTACATAGCAGGTGTGTGACCATCTTCAACCTTAGAGACAATACATGTGCTCAGTGATAACAAAGAGGTCTAATGTGCAGGCGATCACACTGCACATCATGTAGAAACAACACGAGCGTCGTCTTTTATACATTTCTTGATACTTCAGCCTCTGTCTCTGTCTCTCTGAGTGTGTATAATGCACCAACCCCATACTAACTTTTAGAGAGACTGAAGAGAAGAGTGAGAAGAGTGTTTGATGATACTTTAAGATACCAACAACCCTTCAGTTCCTCCTGGCCAAATGTTTTTTCCCTGGTTAAGATACTGGACAAAACCCTGAATTCTTGCAGCTGCATGTCTACAAGAATTTCCCCAAGGGCAGTAAATCCAAAAAAAGTAAATTTAGTGGATAGAGCTACACAAATTGCTTAAGAAATAACATTACAGGGTTTATGAATAGGAATGTTCATTATAGGCCACAGGAGAGAGACACACAATAGTACAAGTGGCATGGCATGGTGACTCACTGATTTTACACTTCACAGATCATTCAGCTCCTTTCTCCTTTACATTCAGTACGTTTGAATTTGTTTTTTCTAGAAGATCTAAAAAGAAACTTTCAAATGGACAAAGTGGACTTTTAAAAGCACAGACACACACACACACACACACACACACACACAGAGCTGACCATTTGTAATTTAATTGAAAATATTATACAAAGCATTTTCCATGGACATAAATATGGAGGATACAAGTGCACACTGCATGTCAATGTCCACAGTTTCGAGCTATTGTATAAATAAGCACATTTGGCCACAGTTTATTAACAGTAGTTTAACATTTCATCATGGTCCATCTTTAACATTTACTATCTATAAATTCTGCGTACGTACTCTTATACATTACTGTATAAAAATAAAGGCTTGTCTTGAATACATGTTCATAATGTACACTTTTAAATGGCCCTTTCTCTTAGCTGTAAAGACTCTGTAGTGACTCTTTCTCCATCAACACTAATGCTTCCCCTCTTGCTCCAATGTATTCAAATCATAACAGAAGAAAACCACCAACTTCAACATGCAGCCACCACTCGCTCACTGTCACCATCCTGCTCTGTCCAAACATTTCATATGATTCAACTGTTTGTTGCTACCAAATGTTACCATTTCTGTGCACACACAAAAACCTTTGCTCCAGTGTAACCACAATACAGCAGAAGAGATGATAATGATGATCACCATCGTTCTACACATTCATGTCTTTATTTATCTTTACCTACTAGATACAGATATTTAAATAATGTCATTTTATCTTTTTTTTTTAGACCTTTGAGTGATGTTAGCAAAAGGAATAATTAAAAGTACTGTAGAAAATGTAACTAAATAACACGATTCCTGTTACTTTCCTCAACCTCAGTGTAAATGTCATTATGTGGCCGTGTGGATACAATCTCTGCAATTAGGAACCTAAAAATGAAGCTTAAAAATAATAATATTTTTAAAGGGCGACTTCACCTATTGTTAACTTAAACTGAGATGATGTAATGTGGAGGTTTTTTTCAGTTCACTTCAATTTTTCTCTTCCTGATACAAAGAGAAATACGCTCTGGTAGTTTTTTTGTTTGTAGCATGAATTTTAAACCAAAAGCCAGACACTTTCCCTGCTGATCCAACCTAGACACATCTAAAGAGAACATGCTGACATGACGGATCTCTGCAAGTACACACTGTTTGTCTTCACTGTTTCCAGCATTACACTCAAACATGAACTGTATCATATGTTCCATACAGGCTGTGGCCAACAATTTTCTTTGCTGCCTGTTCCACATTTAACAGCAAATAAATATCATATTTACAATTTCAATGCTGCGGGCAACTTTGGATTATTACAACTCAAGCGTGGACTTGTGTATTAGCAAAGTCATCAGACTGCAGTTCTGAATAGTGCTCAATATTATAAGAAGCTTTTGCTAATCTGCGTTTAAAGAATGACGTCTTAGAAGCTGAACCAGTGACAGAAATTAACCAAAAAAAAAAATAAAAAAAGGATTAGGATACTTAGTAATGTCAAACTTTATCATTATGTGTATAATATTGTATTCTCTCTCTTTCCATAAGTCTGCTTTAGAAATACTCATTAATACATGAAACTTCATTCATTACCCTCAGCTTCCCTTTGAGCAACAATCTCTCTGCTGAACAGTTAAAACAGATAAAATGTGCTTAAACCTTTGTCTTGTTTGTCTTGATGAGTCCTCCTTTAGGTCGAGCAGAGTCATACAGATCAAAATCATCTGTGAGACCTGCATAAGTATGAAAACCTCCAGTGAGGATTATCTGTTGGCTTTGTCGACTTTGTATGACAAAAGGAAAAAAAGCTTGGAAGAAATGACAACATTTAAAAGCTATATTTGAAGGAAATAAAGTGTTAGAAATGCATTGATAAAGTAGAAAAGAGTGTAATGGACAAATGTATGAAAATCATATCTTTACATATTTTGTAATGTTTACAGTTCATACAGAATAGAAAAGATTTAAGTACAGTTAAAGCAAGTGAACAGTCTGTGTTTGAAAGTCTTGCCATGAAAACATCTTGGAGCAAAAGCTTGACTGAATTTGACTTTTGCATCTACTGTAAATCTTTGCTAAGTAGTTAAAGTGTTCCCTTTCAGAAAACCATCAGCTGCCCCCGCTACAGAGAGTGGAGGGACAGTCTTTCACTGCTTTTTCTCAGACCAGAGATCCGGCCTGGTTCTGTGCAGGCACCATGATGGGCACACCACCCATGCGGGTGATGTTAGAGGCGGTTACAGTGGAGGTGGGCAACGGTGGAGGGGAGGGAGTGGCCTGGAGCTGCATCTGAAGCTGGCTGTAGGCCTGAGGCGGCGCCTGAGCCTGGGGCAGCTGGGTGTAGCGCTCTGGTCTGGGCAGGGAGCCCCCGTCGGTGCTGGCCTCAGACGAAATGGGCTGTCCACGCGGCAGGGTGGTGTTGTTGTTGTAGCTGTAGTGGGTGGGGGTGGAGGCTCCGTGATGGCGGGACGGCCGGTATCCGGCCATGCTGCCCGTGGCGGTGATGATGGAGGCGGTGTCTGAGGGGGGGCGCTGGGGGTACTGCTGCAGGTGGTGGTGGTGGTTGTCGTGGTGGTGGAGGGAGGGCTCTTTGTGGTGCGGGCTGGAGCCGATTGATGAAAGGGTGCCATTCTTAGAGATGATATCTGAACCGCTCTTAGCCCAGGATACACGCTTGGGAGCCTGGGCGTCCTCCCTGGAGGTGGATACAACACAGAGGTTTGTATGTGGATCTGCTTTTACTGCACAAACACATCAGTGTCTGTATCAATGTGCAGAACTTGTATCAGAGTTAACAGACTCATAAAGACAGCTTATAATCCTATTTGTACTGACATGTGTGCGTGTGTTTAACTGCTCACACATTATACAATATCATATTTTAACCACATATCTAAATGAATCAAACAATACATTTGAATTGTCTTTGAAAGCATCCATCTTCAAAAAGAGAGAAAAGTCTAAGCTAGAAGCTGTGTGACTGCACCTGTGTAGCTGCATCAAGTCAAAGCAGAAAAATGATTCCTTTAAGATTCTGAGGAAGCTTCTGGCAGCTGCTGTGACAACAGTTTTCAGAGACTTCAAATGTAGAAAATGATAAAAGAGCAAAACCTGCTACTTGAGCTCACTTGATTTCGTTGGCCATGTCGTCCTCGCTGTCTCGCCGCCTCTTCACCAGGAAAACGAGGCAGACGAGGAGGAGGAAGATGAAGCCGACCACAGAGCCCACTGTTGCTCCGACAATCATGCCCACGTTGGTGGCTACAGTAAGAACACACACAGTGTCACACTTCCCTGTGCTGTGCATTATCCTTTGCGATGACAAACCAGCTCTAAAGAAGGCAGCTATCGCTTGGTCATGTTACGATGCAGTGTGGTACGTACAGGTGACGATCTCCAGGTTGATGAAGCAGCTCTCTGAGCCGGCGGTGTTACTGGCTGTGCAGATGTATTTCCCCGACATGTTGCCGCTCAGGTTGCTCAGCTTTAGAGTCCCAGTCTTCTGGTCTAAAACAAACATGTAGGACTTTGTTCAAGCATTCACGTTTATTTGCTTGCACATGGACGTACAACAGACAATCAGACTGCAGATGCATCAGTATCTTTGACACAGACACACAGAGTTATGCTTTTCAATTAATGTTTAGGATTAATGTCAACTTTATCAGCAGAATCATAGAGATTCTTTTTGTTTCCTTGTAGGAATAGTTAAACTGAACCAATTAATTTCAATTGTGTGTGCATGGAAATAAACATCATGTGTCTCTTTAAGCTAAATATATTTTTAAAAGAAGTAGGAAATGCATCAAAAATGAAAGTCAACAAGTATTGAAATGTTACGCCATGTTATATTATAGTGCTTTAAGGAATAATGCAAGATTTCAGCAAAAGACTCTTATTCACTTTCTAAGAGTTTGAAGATCAATACCAATCAAAGCTATGGTCAGAAGGAGCATGAAGTCTGGAACCAGGTTGAAACAGGTATCTGTCCTTGTCATTCAAAGTGCTACTACAACAATTACACTTAAGTGTAACCACGAGCAGTCGGGGATCAAACCACTCTGCAGGCTCCTTATCTTAAACTCTTCTTTTAATGTAAACCATAGCATTTTGGAGATAAATGGCCCAAAGCTTTATGTAGAACATCTTGTATAACTAATGGTGTTAGAGCTCCAACTTTGTTTTTTAGTTCCTATTTGTTTCTTTTTCCACATCAAATCAGTCTTTTTCAGTCTTATTTAGCCTCCGTTTTAACTTTTTTTGAATGTGTTACAGACATCAAACTCCACATACACTTATACTCTCATATTTACAAAATACAATTAAGTTGTTGAGATTTCTTTTAGAGAAATAAAGGTTCAAGCAAATTAACATATCACAGACTTCAGTTTTGAGATTTGTTTTCTTGGAATGGGGTTTGTAATTTTATTCTCATTTTATACATTTAGTTTTTTGAACTATAATAATCATCATCACTAACATCCAGCAGTCTTACAGATCAGGCTCTACTCACTGAGCATGGGTGAAAAGAAGACCTCGGAAGTGGGACTGGTTTTCTTCCACTTGTACAAAGGAACGGGCTTACCAGAGCTGGATGAGCAGCTCAGAGTCACATTCCCTTTCAGCACAGGCTTTCCTGATAGAGAACACTTAGGAACAGCAGGAGGGACTGAGGAGACAGGAGATGAACACAACACATTTATTTAGGTAGATTATACAACAGACTGTGTGTAATTCAGACTTTCTCAGGCTTTATCGTACCCTTCACGTCCAGATTGAGCTCAGCTGTGAGGCCAGGTTTTCCAGGTATGAGGACTGTGCAGGCGTAGCGTCCTGAGTCAGACTCTTGTGTGTTATTGATGTACAGGGACACGTCCTGTGACGGCATGGTATTGCTGAAACCAACCCGACCCACAAACTGGGAGTGCCCCACACTCAATGAGCCTTGAGTGTAGGAGATGACCTGGACAGGAGAGCCACAGGAGTCTATATTAGTTTCACATTAGATTCATGTCAGTTTGACAGTGTTTGGTGGTTTACAGGGTCGAAAGAATCAGAGAGATTAATAATCCTAACATCTCCTGTCAGGGAAATTGGAATTGTTGCCATTTGGTGCAGCGCAACTTACATGGAACATGATTTGTATTCCACTGGTCAGGTCTTACTACACAATTTCATCAACCTGAGTTTAAAAGAATTGTTATGTTGGATTTTGATACACAGTGTGACACTGTTGTGGTGCTGGATCACAAGACAGAAAACTGCTGAGAATTAATGAGTCTGAATTTTGACAGCTGATTTTTTTCCTAACACTAAACACACAGTACAACATAATCACACAATCTACACTGTCAAAAAGTCTCCTACAGGTCCTGTGTGTGTCAAAGCCTCATATATTTTATTCACATCAGTGAGCAACACTGAACAGTGTAGCTATGTGCCAGATAGTAATTTTCATTTCTCATTTCTCTGCAGCATTGAGAGAGAAACACTGAAACACAGAACATTAAACAAGTGTAATCAGGTTCTTCATGTGGTTAGAAAAGACGGAATAAACAACTCAGTTTTCTGTGCTAAAGATGAGGTAAGGACATCTGCTGTAAGGTAGGAATACAATCCCCAGTAAATGCACCGTTTCCTCCTTTTTTGAGTAATGTCTGAAAAATCATTGTTGAAACAACCATAAATGAAACTTTTCTTGTGAACGTAATGTGAAGAACATTTTGAAGGAATTCCTTCAAACTCTCAGCTTGGACTCTTGTGAACTGATGACATTTTGCTGGCTAAAGGTCAAAGGTCAAGGTCACACTGACTTTGTATTCATCTCATTTGTGGCCCCTACTGAATGTGATATGTAAAGAACACTTTCAACACACTTAGAATTTCTTCCAATTTGGTGTACAATCTGAGTCAGTGATGAACTGTTTTCACTTTAGTAGACAAAGGTCAAAGGTCAAGGTTACAGTCACTTCATGTTCATCCAATTCTTGTTTTAAAAACAACTTGTTTTTTTGCCTCAACAGCAATGGCCACAGGCATTATGTTTTGGGTTTTCATTCTCATGACTGAGATATCTCAAAGATAGGAGGAAACTTTAAATTGAATGTTGAAAGTAGGAATAGTGAGAGGGTCCTTCCAGACATTTCTGACATGACATACAAAAATGTTCTGCATGGAATAATAATTTGTGTTTTTACACTAAAAGGTCTGATCAAAGCTACAACTTAAAGTGCCAGCAGTTCTCCACATTAAGTTAAGTTTTGTAGCACATTTCTATTATAAAAAATAAAAAAAAGATTTAAAAAAAGCATGACTTTCTGCATCTTTAATTATTTAACAATTCTTAAAATTAGATCAGTTCCATCTTGCTCTTTGAAAAATCCAGAATATGCAAATGTTAAGATGCTACACTGAAAAGCCACTTCTCAGTGTGCTGTACTGTTTTGAAAATCACACTTCAGTAAGATGCGTTTTGGATCATTGTACATGTGTTAAACGGAGATTTGAGGTGAGCACAGAGAAACTTTCCCTCTTCAGAAAGTGAAAATAGCTTCCAGTGTCAAACTCTACAGTATAATCATTCTGCACAGTGAAGCTCAAACATTACTGTGAAGCAACAACCCAACTTCCTGACTTTAAATACCACACTGATCTCTCTACACAGACTGTGGGAGAACTTTGATGTAGTGAAATTGCTTTTTTAACTCATTTTTTTGGCGACAAATGACAGTAAAGCAGTGAGAGACATACACTGGACGGTTGTCAAAGCGTGTGGGGAAAAAATAAAACACCACTTTTAATCAACTGTTTCTTTTCCAGCTCTCTGAGTTCTCTTTTCTCCCGTTTTCTTTTTGATTCCTCTTCTGGGTCGTCCATCTGTACAACCCCAGTAATCTGTCCTAGGTTCATACGTAAGCTGAGCCACAGCCAGGCCCCCCCCACAAAAAAAAACATACAGGGTTGAGGAGGAGGCTTGTTATGCAAAACTCATTTGCCTCATTTAATGACTGTCATGAGATTTGGACAAACACGTTTATCTTCACCTTAATTTACTTATACAAAAAGCACACTGTTACTGCAGCATGATGTTTTGTCTTGGATTAATTCCTATGGGTTTATAAAGGAAGAGCTTTGCCAGATTAACAGTAAAAGAACTAGCAAACATCTTCCACGACCAAAGTCCCACATATTATGGGCACAGATGGCAGAGACACTGTAAAGGATTTTGCTCCTGAGCTGTAGGTATCACTTTCCACTTTCTTACCAGCTGGGTGTTGTTGGTGACAAAGTTCCACAGAACGGTGTTGGATCTCAGGTCACTGCCTGGTCCTGTGCTGTATGAGGCCCTCAGCATCACCATCTGACCCTTGATCACATCCATGCTGGTTTGGGGCATCTGGAGTTGGGCCAATATGCCTGGATACAGAAAGGTGGAGAAGAGAAAAGAAACATGTCAGTGTGAGCCTCCTGCAAGTCTGATCAGATTCCATTGATATTCACTGTAAGACGCCATGAGCCTGTATTTATATACTTCAAGTGTCCTGACTATGCATGTTTCACCAAGTTATGACTTTATCCTGAAAACCAGAAATATTTGACAAATCATCCATATCCAAACTCAAGTTTGTACAAGAAACTGAGAAGCATAACATAAAACATAAGAAAATTACTTTACTGTGCACTGCTGCTCTAACAGGTTAGTTAGGTTAGTTGGGAGAATATCCATTCTATGTGCTTCATATTATCTGGGATCATCTACGTTATTAAGATACTGGCCAGAAAAGCAGAAACACGTTTCAGTCAACCTCAAGTTCTCTCAGGCTACTTACACGTTAATCTGTCAGTCTGCATGTGCACAGACATAAAAAATGATTCATGTACATCACATATAAATACACGTAGTCTCAGTTTTCTGTGTATTCATATTATTTGAACAAAGAGACGTTACTGTGTGTAAGTTTGGTAAGAGCGCAAAAGAAATAGAAAAATAAAGCTGTGATCTCATTTTGTGGCTTAAATGCGAAGTGGACGTAAAGGAAAATCTGTGGTGCTATCAACTCATCTTAACTGATTGGAGAGACGATTAAGTGCACTGATCCCCTGGCAAACACAACCTTTGACATCCATTCATCATCTTTACTGCCTATCCCGTTAAGAGTCACAAGGGTGCTGGAGCCAATCCCGGCAGACTACCAGTGGCCCGGGTGGCCATTCCCGACTGCATGTACACCTATCGGCAATTTATTATCACCAGCTGAACATTTCTCTCCCTTGTTCCATATGTGGAGGTTGTGGCTTTAACCAGAAGATCAAGCAAAATCTTAAATTTAATGACATTAAATGTTTGGAGTGTTTTCTGCAAGACAGCACAGGTTTAAAAATGTTTTAATGAACCTTGGATTTAATATAATATAATAATGTGTAGGTAATTAATATGTAGGTTCCTCTGGAGACACATTAACTTGGAAATTAGAGAAATTTAAATTAGCTGTTGTACCTTTTGTTAATCTGACAAATATTCATCTTCAGTTCAGGCTTTAACATTTAGTTAGTTTTTTGGAAGATGCACACGTGTGCATATTTTACCACTTTATGGTATCTCTTATAACTTCTTGTCTTTGTTAAGTCTTTCAGATAGCAGTTTGCACATATTTTCTGAATATAATCTTTTAATGGAGTTGCAGTTTTGTGACTATTGCGTTTAACCTGCATATGCTCCCGCGGGCAAGGGAGAACATGAAACTCCACACAGAAAAGGGTTTAGCCAGCGGGTTCAAATTTAAGACATTGAGAAATGAGGGATTTACCAGCATTGAGGCTCTGGTGGGGCTTTTACTTGCATTCAGCTCATTACTGAATAGTAAAACTACTATATCTATAATAACATTTAATTATAAGTAATTATTACATTCTGTATCTCAATTCAAGGTAAAACATGTTAATGAACACAGAACAACATGGGGTCACTGGTAGAGTAAAGTGTAGTGTGTATTAATGGCCAGAGAGGGGCAGCAGAGAGCCAAATCCACCACACTACTAACAGGAACAAATGTGACATGAACCGTTTCTGTGATTAATTTAATGACATCACCTTATAGGTGATATTTGCTGTGAGCTTACATATGTTTATTCTAATTAAATTCCATCCTATTGTATGTTGATACATAGAAAAATTGATCATGTTGATAGACATTTGAGGGCGACACAAGCATTGACAGCAGGCCGACTTGTTTTTCCCTGTATCTTATCCCTTTTTCTTCTCCATCATTCTCCCCTCATTTGACTGGTCTTTTCCTTTTCTCATCTCTAACCTTTCCACCTCTTCTCTAGACAGGATTTCTTCTTGTCTGTTGTTTCCCCACAAACGATGTTCTTTTTAACCATGCAGAAGAAAGGCATACCTGAGTAATGTTTGATCTGTCTCACATAGCTGCCAGCTCCAAGTGTGTAGGCATCTGAGTGCATTCATCAGAAAGCATGCAATGTAGCAATGTGGCAGGTGTAGGCAACTTTTTAAAAAATTGATTTGTGTGTGTGTTGTGTTGTGTTGTGTTGTGTGAGCCAACAAGTGTGATTGACATGACCATTCATGCAAATACTAGTGCACGCAGATGGATATCAAGCTAATGACATCCACTCTCACTCCACAATAAGATTTTTAAAGCTGCATGATGATTACATGTGCAAGCGCACACACACAGTATCATTGTGTGGGTTCAACTGGGTTCACACAGTCACTAACTAGAACACTGTATGTCTTGATGCTCAGGTGCAGGAAGTGATGTAATTAAATGTAAATTGAAAGTTCAGTCCAAATGTGTTATCAGAACTACGCAAATGTTCTGTCCAGACTCACTCTTTGCTACCTTTGCACCAGCCAGACACTACAAAGAAGAAACTCGGTCTACTAATGTCATGGTGCTAGACTTCAGGGTATTGAAGTCCATCCTCCTAACTGCTTGTCCTCTTAAGGGAGTCGTGGGCGAGAGGCGGGGTACACTCTGGACAGGTCGCCAGTCAGTATTCAAACAGCTGCCTCGGGCCTGCTGCCATGTGGGGCCACCAACTCTAAGTTCCTAAGTGCTGCTTTAGTCACAATGAAGCTGCATTTAGATATGTACTGTTTATTTAATGTGTGTCTTCCTCTGAAACTGAACGTTTGTATGAGAGACCTTATAAGCCTAAATCTAAATTTAAAAATATCTACTTAAGAAATTCAACATCCCTGTTATTTAATTTAATTTTTTAAATTAGTTTCAATTTATAAATAATTTATAAAATCAGCTAAATCTATGAGCATCAATAGTGCCACCAAAGGGTGGAAATATCTGGCCACTCCAACACCGGCTGTGTGCTGGCCCAGGTGAAAATAGAACTGCAACAATGTACTAGGTAAAGAGATCTCCCCAGAGAGGTGCTGGACGTATCAGTTTCTCTGTTGCTGTGGAGACCATGTAGAGTGGCTATGTGAGAGAAACAGAGAATAAGGGATAAGCTATAAGGATGAGGGAGGAAATCAATCTTAGTGGAAGAAAGAGAGGTGCAGAAAGAACATGACAAACAAGAGGACAAAGGAAGCACAAGAAACTGCCCAAAACAAGAGGAGCGTCATTGTGTCAATTGCTCTTTAGACCCTAAGAAGATTTAGTGCAGCAGTGAGAGGCAGTCCTCTTGTCTGGAGCGGTGCTGAGTGATGGCTGGATGGTTGGATCAGTGGACATGTAGAGATGACAGAAAGAGGCTTAAACATAAACGCAGTGAGTCAGTGTGGAGCGGCTCTCTGATGATTGCAGCAAGTCTGTAACGGGCTCCACTGACTGGCTGCCGTAAGTCTCAGAGAGAAGGATGGACTGACATATTGGGAAATATGCCTTTTCATCAGTTTAGCTTAGCATACAGACTGCAAATAGGAACCTTGCTAATTACCTAGCTAATTAACACATTATTCAATTCAATTCATCTTTATTTGTATAGCGCCAAATCATAACAAAGATCATCTCAAGGCACTTTACATAGCAAGGTTAAGAACCTTGCAAAATATAAGTATATATACATTATATATATTAATGTGGGATATGTGTCACACTAGGCATTTTTTCTCTTTGACGCCAGACTTTCTTTACTGCTCACTCCGTTAGTGTGAACAGTTTGAAGGTGTGGGGTCACAAAATCAGTCAACATTTTGAACTGTTGCATAGCTCCAACTAATAAGTAAGCTTCCCAAAATGTTGTACTATTCCTTTACGACACAGTAATGTTTTCTGTTACTGTTGTTGACTCCAGGTTTGCATGACTGCGATGCTTAATCCCTATTGCAGAAAAGAAAATGTAGCCATTATTGTTAAACTGAAATTTGTGATTGAATGTAATTTTTGACTTCACAGCAGGAATCACCCACACGCCAACATTTCATTGGAGAAAATGGGCCAAAGCTTCAGCTCCTCATTAGTGCGAGTGGGCTGCTCTTCATGATTTAGCCTGATCACACGGCTGTATTTTTTCCACAAAAATATCTTGCCAAGTGCTGCTTTAAGAAGATTTCCTGAGAGAAATCCTCCGTGATTCCAGTGAGAGTGCACCCCACCAGAGGAAAAGATGAATGAATGCACAGAGAGAGATGGAAAATTGAGGGATGAATAGAGAAACGAACAAGGCAATGTGGATCACATTCATAACATTCACTCCTCACTCTTAATTTGGTCACTGAAGCTTAATCTTTCCCACTGTGGCAGGTCTGAAATCCAGTCTGCAGGCTTCAGGACAACTGGCTTTAAATATTCCATGGTGACTGATGGCAGGGCAGATGGGAGCGCATTCGCTCACTGTGAGGAGAATGAAGGGAGTAATGAGGTCTGGATGGGTCTCACAGGAGGTAATGGGGGAATTTCACTAAGTCTGATTTAACAAGGTGTTTCATGGTGAGGTGGACAAGCTTTTATTCATCTGTCTGCCGTTAGAAGAGAGTGCACGCTTGCAGGGTCAAGACACGTCATAGCAGGCTTAAGGTAAAAATTGATTTTGTAAATTTGATTTAGAGTGGTTCATTTGACTTAAACGTGTAAAACAATAGGAACTAAATTGGGAGTAAATCCTGTGATATTAACCTGTGGACTGTGAAGGATTCTCCAAAACCACGGTTTACTTCAGAATCAATATTTTGATCCATGGTTTGGTTCATTTTTGAGAGATTGGGGGCAACACACACATGATCTACACTTTGTACTGTCCCTGAATGCCAACACAGAGTTCATGCTAAGCTTTCTACTAGTATATAGATACAAAGTTACTTTCTTAACATAAAGCTTGTGCACAAAAGCAAGTGATAGATCGTCTTACAAGAAGAAATGTCAAGTTCTGGTTTTCAATACAATGATCTCTGCTCCACTGTTTTCTATCTACTGTACTATTCTGTTTGCACCAGGTTATCAGGTTACCTTCATGCTAATTCTAAGAAAACTGTTTGGAAACGCAACAGTCGTGTTGAACAGACCAGGATGTCACACATAACTGCACTGTAACTCTTCCAGTGTAATGTTGAATCATCGCAGAACTATTTCTTCGTAGCTAAACAATCACATTGGCTTCTAATGTACTGTTGCTAAATTCAGGCCGTTTCCTCATCACGGATGACAGTAAATCAGCCACCAACGGTCGCATTACTCATGTATGCGTTTGTGCTGAATTCAGAGATTTGGAAAAGACAGAAAAGTCATGTTTATGTAGTTACAATGTACAGTTCATTGAGAGGATTTGAGCAACATATGAGTACTGGAAAAATAAATCTGATTGAACCCTTCTAAAATCCTTCAACTGAGTGTATGAGTGAATATTGTACAGCCAGTTGGCATTCCTTTGTGAACTATGGAGACACAAAAAAAAGCCTGTTCCTGCTCTTGATCTAAGTAGTTTCCTGTGTGTGTGTGTGCGCGCGCGTGTGCATGTGTGTGTTTCTGCCTGTTCAAATCTCCTAATTATAGGAAACACTTCAGATCGAGTCTGTTTACTTTTCCAGGCCTCACTGTGTTGTAGGTGAAAGCAGAAGCCTCACAACCTTTGATGAGGGTGACCTTAACTGGCATCTTCTACGCTAGAAAAGATGGGGAGGGGTGTTTTGGTTGCTTCCTCTGAGAGCGTTATCAGCTACCATTGGGTAAACTTCCACAGGAAGTGAGGTGGACGATTAAATGAGATTTCACATACATCTGGTCACGGTGTTTAGTGCTTCAAAAATCTAATTGCACAACAGCCTCATTAAAGAACGAGAGCAAAGAGACAAGATGATGGCATGAGTGATAAAAGAGTAAAAGAAGGAAGGGAGGAGGGAAAGATAATATAAGCTGTGTGATCAGCAGTGACAAGTAAATGTAAAGTAGATGTCCCCATGGAGGACAAGTGACTCGTCTCTCTGGAGGCTGGGTGGAGTTGTGATGCTATGCTCCCTCACTGAGATTAAATTCTAGAGATTTGGTTTTAGATTGGTTGTTCTGTCAACAAAGTAAGAACAGTGGATATCAGATGTTCAAATGACAAAATAAGCTCACATGGTTACGACTGACATCAGGGGTGGGGTATTCTGGTCCTCAAGGGCTGCCATCATGCTTGTTTTCTAACTCTCCCTGCTCTACACACTGCTTATTAGATTAGGTGTTTTAAAGCCGATTAGATCTTCTAAATGACTGAACACACCTGATCCAGGTGATCAGTAGTGGTCAGGGCAGGGAAAAGGAGCAGGACAGTGGCTGTTAAGGACCAGGATTGTCCACCTTAATTAATTAGATGAATGTCTGCATGTAGCAGTACAATGTCTTTGCCTTTGTTTAGAAACAAACAATGCAAGGTTGGTTTGAAGAAATTATAAAAAAAATAAAATAAAAGAAAGCTGTTGACAAAAGTCTGATTAGCTCTTTTTGCCATGTTGTGTGTACTTTGAGACGGCCCCTAATTTAAGCTAAGTACATTCCATCTAATGCTACTTCATTATGTGTCATTTTTCATGACTGGATTATGAGATTAAACCAGCAAAATTATTATTATTATTCTGCACTGAACAAAAAACGGCTGCCTTTGAGAATGAACTGATCTTTTTCCTCCCTGTTTTAGTCTCCCACCTTTGTGTTGGCATTTTGGCAAATCTGTATAATTTAATTTACAGTAAATTCCTGCTTCTTTGGCTACTAACAAAAAGTCTGAATGATTATGAGCCTTAAGAGATTTTAGATTTCAAAGTGGAACAATAAACTAGGTTTCTGCCTCACCCAATCCATCCAAAGGATTTAAAGAATGCAATTTAACGTTTGTGGTAGCAGTAGATAATTTAACCTGGTGATCTAGAGACAGTCAGTATTGGCCATTTCAAAAAATAGAAGAAGAGGGAACATATGCGGTTAGCTTTACTGATGATAGTTGTCACTACATATGAAATAGTCCCCAGAACACACCATCTAGTGTGGGTTAGTTCAGCTGAGATCAAGTGTATTTGTTAAGTGCAACATTAGGAGCAAATCTACACATGTGATAGAACAAACAGAGATGTGGAAAAATCTTAAGAATATAAAAACGTCAATTCAGAACAAAAGTATGTTGTCAAGTCAAAATCAAAATGTCCATGTGGACATGGACATTTTGTTCTCAAGAAGATGGAAGTACACACACACACACACACACACACACACAAAGGGTTCAGGGATAGAGACTAAGGCAGAGCTCATCTGATAACTGTGAGCGTGCTGCTCCTTCCAGTGTAATTAAAGGAGAGACAGCGGTGAGACTCATGGAGAGAAGAATGTGTCGTCTCTGTCCACGAGATGGAAACTACCAGCCTCATCAGCTGGATACGGATACACACACACACGGGCGATGAGAAGAGAAGCATCTGCTTAATTGGGGGAAGAGATAGGAGGTCAGGAAGGTCAGCAGTGTGTGTGTGTTTGTAGCTGTAGAAGTCTGAGTGTGTGTTCACGTGTTTATGTAAATGACTTTCCATCTACCTACGATACACCTCTCCAGTCTTGGACTCTTGCCATCTCTCTCGAGAGCTGCAAATGTGTTTTGGAGCCTATAACAAATGTCTCGCTGTCTGAATTCATCCTGCACTAACACTGCTAATACACATAGTGTCTCCAGCCTACTGCTGTGATGAAGGCCCTGCTGTCTTTGCATATTGTTTGATGGCACAGTGCTTATCCTGCTCATAATGGCCACGTGTAATTGCATTTAATAATGTGCCGATGCAATGACTAACTGTAGATTTAAAAAGGCCATTTCAGCTATATGCATCAGGAATTGCACTTTTGTCTTCAAGGTCTGGTGCTTTCTTTTATTCCTACAAGAGCTGAGTGATGGGTGAGGAGCTTGACTCTGGGTGGAGAGGGTCAGCATGTTGCATGAAAACTTCATATGTGGCCAATCAGTTGCTTGTTCTTTCATGTTTCCCTGCCTACTGATTTGTGATTTGGTTTCATAAGTTATTCTTCTGCTTAGCAAATGAAAAACGGACCAGATGTTGATTGCAGCAACAGGATGAGTATGGCTGACTTTCCTCTAGCACCAGCAGCAGGTCAAATTTTCCACTTATCCTGCAGCGACAGGACTTCATGGTCCTAGAAGATGTATCCTAAAAGCTTTGATAATGGCCTGATTCCCTTTTAATAGATAACACAGAAAAACTACATCTAATCGGTCATACCTTTTAATTTGATACACTTTATTCATCCCTGCAGGAAATTGTTCTTGGACAGCTGCAATTATGTTTGCTTTTTGAAGCACTACTGTGAATTTACACTTCAATCAGCAAACTTCAGTTGCCCACTAGAAAAGTTCAACCCAGAAAACCACACTCATTTAATGACAGCCAAGTTTTTTTTCCTTGTTCATTAAGACTTCCTCATACTTATTATCTCCGCTCTCTCTTCCTCATTTCTCAAATATGTCCTGTTTATAAAGGCAATACATTTGCAACAAAAATTATTTTCCTAAGCCAATGTATAAATATAATCTGCAAGAGTTTGATAATTCATTAGATCATTTGTATATCTGCATGTTTATTATGTGATCAGGTAGTCACTAAAATGTGCTTTTTTAGTGCTAAACATTGTCTCGATTGCATTACAATCAGATATGATTCTTATTTTCATATAGTATCTCATGACGTGCAGGTTTCTGAGAGCAGCTAAGCTTTTAGCAAGTTCAGGGACAGCATTGGTTAATCAGAACTGCCTTCCATCTGACGGAGACATCATGGGAACTGCTGGAGAGGAGAGATTACTAAAATCTGTCAATTGACAGAGCTTGAAGCCCTTATTAAACACGTTGTGCAGATAAAAACCCAACAACATTCATCTGACAGAGTCAGTCTTATCAGGTAATGGAGACAATGAAACCTCAATTGCAAAAAAAAAGAAAAAAGAAAATGTAAGAGCTTTTTTTACAATTTTTGCCAGAAGCAAAAGTCCACATTGTCTATGAAAGAAATCTAAGACATCCTCACACCCTTCTACACACACACACACACACACACACACACACACACACACACTTCCTCTGCATTGTGTGTATAACGACAGGGAGGAAAAAGCTGGGAATCCTGATAGCGCCGTGATGGAGCCTTATACCAGGATCAGCCTGTTTGTCTTGGTATGTAGAGTTAAAATAAAGTTCAGTAGTTGGGGTGAGACCGGAAGTAGCCCACACTGAAGCACCAATAGCTTTAAATACACATTCATTTACTGAGTCAACTGCATTTACTTAAGTGTAGTACGGTTATATTTGACAATAGATTCACAGTTCTAAAAAATTAAGAATAATATATAATAACATTCAGTACAAACATAATGAGGGTGAAGTATTGTTTACCCATCTTTTTAAGGGCTTTCAAATGCACTGATGGTGAGATTCAGTCAACAAATGCATTCATCATATTTGCAAAGTCAATTGCATGTACATATGCAGTACAAAATTTATTATTATATAAATGTACTTTTCCACCAAAAGTTTCAGGAACTTTAAATTAGCAAGTGCTAACATCCAGGAACTTCCCCTGGGCTAAGTGCTCCTTCAGTGTATTGTGAATTGTGTTTCAGTAAGTGCATCCATAGTTTCAGAGTAGCCTTTCACAAGATTTGTACACACCCCTGAGGTCCTTCAAAAGAATAGACAAAGCAGAGCAAGAATAGCAAAGCCTGGACTTCTGGCCATCTGTCCTTCAGGTGTAAAATTTCTTAGGCTGATGTGTTTGCAAGGTCCTAAAAATGCTGTGCAGAAAACAGTAGCAGTACACGTGATGGTGTAATAACTCTCTCTATGTGTTATCAAGGTGTTCCACAAATACACTTCATGCAGTCCACGGAAAGCAAGTAGTGGTATGTAACAAAAGCTGCCATCTGGACGAATCAGTGATAAATATGTTACCTTCACTGACCTGTAACTGTAGAGCCACCCTGGGTTAATCAGTGTCAGTTTGAAAAACACGCCTGCACGATGCAGCTTTTCCTGCTGTTATTCAAAGTCTGAGCAGCAGGACACAGAAAGTGCACGACCACAGAAAGGCTGCAAACAGTGACGGTAGGAAGATTGGATATAACTGTACAGTGTTGGACCACAGAGCATTTCCCACATACACATGCACAGATACAGTAAAGACTATGATGTGTCGCTGACAGCTGTGGAGATCAATCTGGTCAATGTGAAAAGATGACAGATGACATGATCTGCTCAGGACAACACTGCATCACGGTGAATTCAGCCCCGGGTTGTTCTATCCCACTCTTCTGTTCCTCCTACTGGAGTATGACCTGACACGAGGGAGAATGAGCGTGTTGACATAGAAACCACCAGCCTTCAGTCTTGGAATCTGGGTATCATTTCTTCACTTTAATCAAAAAATGGGAAACATTATGAATTACCTGTCTCTGGTGTGTCAGGGAAGATGGACAGAGATGTGTTCTCACCAGTGGCTCTGTGTGTGTGTGTGTGTGTGTGTGTGTGTGGATGGCGTCAGAAAAATACGGTGGCATAGTTGGAGGTTATCAAGCGGTTAAGTGAAATAGAAGAGATGGGATTCTGCTGGAGATGAGTTAAGTACAGACAGCTATGTGATCTCTGTGTAGAATTGTAGATTAGCAAACACATTGAGATTCCGGGTGTCTCTAATACATGTTATCTCCTGTAGAGCTTTGTTGTGTGTGTTTAGTTGCAGCATCACACTTTGTCCATTGATGCATTTGTGCTACTGCCAGCTGAGTGCAGAGCTCTGAGCCAATGCTAAGTCAGGCCGAGGTAAAACCGACCAGATATGGTGATCATCAACATAAACTTTCATTTTAAACTCGACTGATTCCCTGACAAAATGCTTTCATCAGAGAAAGCACAGGAATTCAAGCGATCCTTGGGGAGCGGCGAGCTGTGGAGCGCTAAGCTTTAAAAAGACACGAGAGCAGACGAAAGACTTGGTTTTTGGGGAGATGAAAGCAGTTTGTCTGGCACTGAAGGAGCGGACGAGGTCCATAATGATGCCATTTGGTCCTCCCATGGTGCAATGCACACATTGCGATCGGTCCGCCTCCTCCCTCAGAACTAGCAGCAGCAGATGTTGATGTTTGCATGGTTAGTTCAGTGTGTGTGCGTGCGCTCAAATTCACCTGCTTTATTAAGGAGAAAAACCTCAAGTGTGAATATCACAGTAATGACACATCATGCTTGTCTGGTTCCCAACAATCTTGCTTCACCTTTTCTTCCAACTTCATTGAATTTCCCAAGGGATCCTGAGATTCTGATTAGAATTTATAGCTTCTGTCTCATTTGAAGTGTTATTAAGTCCCGCGTAACTTTCAAGATGCAACTGTTTTGTAGTTGAAAGTGGGTTTCTCCATAATTAAAAGCCTAGTCTTGCACACCCTTGAAAGAGGGCGAGGAAGGAGAGCGGACGATGCTTGGAATGAAAGATAAGAGCTCTGCTGTGAGAGGGAGAGGCATTCATCTTGCTTTGACACAACGACTGATAACGTACAGAGTTGTTGTGGGTGAGTGGGTGGGGGTGGGGGGTGGGCTGGAGGAGAAGTGAGAATGGAGGTTGTCTGCCGTGTAGCGATGCTAATTGAACATGTCGAACAATTTAACATGCTAATTTGACCTGAGATGCCAGTGATGAAATCATCTGCTGGAAACTTTCCCTCCTCACTTGTAGAGTGATTTATTGCTATGTGACAGAATCTAATGACATTTGCATTTTTTCCCAGCGATTAAAAAAAAAAAAAAAAGTGGTAGTGTATTTAGATTACACAATCACTGGCAGAATGATGATGGGATAATGAGTCAGTTTGCATATGTTGTAAAGGGAGAACTACCACGACACAGAGCGTAGCCAGGCCTGCATGAGGGGTCGGGTTATATTACATTCTCAGAACACGGTGATTCTCCCACACCATGTCACAACACTGAAGGGACACTCATGGAAAACACTGTCAGAGTTACACAGCACACATACACACATCTTTACATAAGAATTCTGCATCTTATTCTATGTTTCTGTTATGTACTTGCTGGGGTTAGGTTTAAAGATACTGAATTCATTAATGTAGAAGACACTAAGAATTTCATCCAGCTACTGAGTAGAGAAAAGCTGCCACATTTACTTTGGAGGAAACTGGAGCTTCAAAGAACAGTTATAAAATATGCTTGTCTGTGTTCTTGCCAGAGTTAAATGATAAGATCAATCATTTTAAACATGAATCTACAGCCAGGGAGTGGTGGTCTTGATGATGTTAATGAGTGATTTCAAAAGTAAACAGCTAAACCTAGTAACCCCAATTGTTCCGTTTCTCCTAAATTGTAATTGGAAAATAAAGTAAATCCACTGTTCAAAACGCAGAAACAAACAAGAGAGAGAGTGGTGTCTATCTTCTTGTCAAAGAATGAAAAAGAGCACATTCCCCGTAGATGTTGACCTAACTCACTCTAATGCACATGTTAAGAATTCATTTGTAAAAGATAAAACTCATGTTTCTATTTCAAGATCAGGAATGAGTTAAGAAGAGATGACTGCGAGTGTTGATCCAGCACTGAGTGAGATGAGCTGACTGATTAACATTCACTAAACATCTATCACACCGCTGTACTACGCTAGGTCGCCCTCAGCATCCTCTGATGACATTCCCACAAAACATGGTTCATATCCTAATTAGCAAGCTCACAAATCCCGGCGAGAGTAGGTGGGGGCAGGGGCATCACATACAAACAAAAGAACCCCCGGAGGCGGGAAGTAATGAGCAAAGTTCACTGTCTCTAGAGGAAATGTTATTTTGCTGTTTGGTCTCTGATATCCCCTCCAGCCCAAGTGCTGAGGAAAATGTTCTGTTTTCAAACTGAAGACTCATAGATAAAGTAGATAAAAAGAAGAAATACCACCTTAAGATTGTACCAAGAAATCAGCATGGCTGGGATATTTGCTGAGTATTAGCCTCAAGAGACAGCAAAAAAACAGAGGAGAAACAGTCCCTTGTGGCTTCATGACAAGTGATGAAAAAGTTACTTGTGGACGGATTATTCAGAGGGATATCCATCTCTGATAGAGCGAAATCTCTAAACTGTGAGGAATTGTTTATGGAAAAATACCACTCAGCGTCAGCTCCCTGTGGGCAGAGGGCCAGGAGCGATGACGTAGACCAAACACAGAAATGTCAGTCTATTAAAAAGGACTTATATATGCAAATGGTCATCTATGTACTCTGTATAAGAAGTACTTTTTTTTTTTTATTTGATAGTTGAGCTCTTGTTTCTTATAAGTGATAATAATCCATTTTATTGTCATTTACAAAGTTCAAATAAACCTGACTTGGAAGATAGTTTTTTCCACCAGGGATTTGTCTTTTCTGTACTGCTGACTTGTCAAGTCTCATTAAAGCTCTGATAAAAGTGATATTTGTATGGTAATGCAGCGCTGGCTTTGGGAGTGACACTTACAGTAAGAGCTGAAGGAGACGCTTTTAATCTATGAGCAGACACATCAAGTGCTCAAAAGGAAAAACTGACCTGACACGTTCTACACGCAGAGGATTTAGTACAAATTTCTCTTTCAGCCTTAAAGATAAAGTTCACTATACTCTGTATACTAACAACATGTTTCAAGACCGGTATTTGCTGAGTGTTATAAATAAGGCAATGGTTAGACAGCATCAGACTTTGGTAAATACTGGCCGACAATCAGATCTTAGATCAGGTGAGAGCCAGGCATTTCCCATCTGCAGCCGCCTCGTTCTCACAAGGTTGACGTCAGAGCAAGTTGGGATCAAGTTTGACAGGAAACTAACCAGCTGCACTCCGTGTCGATCACCGGTGATCGAATCTGAGCAGAACTGGCCTCTGTTGAACAAGCCTAGTTACTCGAGTGAGAAAGGCAGAGGGCAACAGTCCAAACAATCCACAATCCAGAACCCAATTTCAAACAACAGATCAGAGGTCCAAACAGAGAGGCAGACAGAAGACAGGGGCGGGGGGCAGCGACAGAGATCAGAAGGTGAGAGTTTTCTTCTTGTGCCACTATACACAGCTTATAACATGCAAAGCTACAGACTATTTTGTTAGTTAAAACTAGCTCCAACTTAAGCAACTACAACAGTTCAGTACTGCTCACTTTCTGATCTATGAAATTTGTTAATGCACCAATGATGTATTTCTTTTTATACAGCAGCATAACAATACCAGGATCCATTCTGCATAATAGGTACTTTGACTTTCATTTTGAAAATTTTGAGAGTTTTACAGTACTGTTACTTTTTAGTATCAATATCTTGTTTAAACAAACAGACTCTCGTTTTTTTTAGACTCCCACTCTCTATTCAGTTGTTTGCTCTTTGGCTCAGTCTGTCTCCAGTTAACTGATGTTATAACTGTGTCCAGGGGATTTTGTGGTTGTCACAAATAATTTTGGCATTAAACATAAAGCTTAACTGTTTTGACTGCACAATGTTTGAAGCCAAGAGCCAAAGCACTGTTTGTCTTCCAGTGACTGATTTCAGGAACGAGGAGTGGCCCATATGTTATAATAAGTGTCCTCAGCATAATGTATGAAAAACTTACTATAATTATAGCAATTGTGCCACATAATTATATGGTTGCTGTAGATTGTGTGGCACACGGGGGGCTTGGGTCAGTGTGGATATAATCAGAATGTGTGACTCCAGTTCAGAATTAACCCCTGGGGAGGAAGCCTATACTTACGCTGTAGCTGTTGCTGCAGAGATTATAATTACCCTACTGCAGCCCCTATCAGAAAGACAAAGCCAGCTATTACCACACTAATGGCAATATACACAATAGTGACACTCATTACATTAGAACTCAAATATTTTATTCACCGGCTGCTGAATATTTATATTTATTTTTTTTATTTATTTATATTTGATTTACAGTGTGTAATTTACATTTTAAAAGCCACCAAACACTGAATCGACCACAGCATAGAGTGGGACAGAACTTTCTGTATAAATCTATATTGACCTAAGTCACGAGAGCTCATTCATAAATGTATTTTTTAATCGGCAAGCCACTTTTGCATTACTGCCATAAATTCATAGGTTACAAAATGTGTGGGTGTATTACCCGAGTGAATATCTGGTGTTTAACAAAAAAGACGTGTGTAGTTCAATCTACAGCATACTGATATATCAATATGTGATTACATGCGTAATTTTATGTGTATGTCAAACATACTTTTGCTCAAAAATCACACTCACTTTCTACAGGAAGTGGTTCTAGAGTTTTCAGGTTAGTGAAGAAGCTACTACGTAATGTATCAGAGAGATACTGACTAACACCTAATAGAGACATCTGTTGTACAAATACATTTTGTGCACGTCATGTTTTCTTTTCCAAAATAAATGTAGCCTGGACTTCCAAGGTCACTGCTCTAAAATTTCCACACTGATGGCACAAATTCAGCCTCCAAAATATATATCTGGAGTGCTCTGAAGCCTGTCCAGTATTCAAACACGAGGGAGGTACAATGATGCTACGACTGAGCAATGATAGAGCTTTTACACCAAAAACATGTATGTCACTTCACCTATAAGTCATACATAGACTAGAATAGAGAACACACAGTGGCACAATGAAATCAAGACATTTCAGTGGAAACATTTTTTTCACCCCCCATAAAAACTGACAAGATACAAAATTGAAACAGGTTTAGGCTGCAGGAGAATTTAAAGCCTTTCAATACGTATTTAAAGTAATTTCACTATCCACATCCAAAATATTAAATCTATTGATTAGTTATTATGAATGCTATGTAAGCTGTAGCCTACAGTGTATCACACAGACACATATTGATCTCGTAATGCATGCAACAACTCATGTTTCATTTTAAACACATATGTCTTGCTTTAGACACTGGTATGTCTACATGAATCAAAAATATGATTGCACAGAGGAATACACTCAGATGTTGCGCTCTGAGCATGCCGAGTATGAATGCATCCCGTTTTTTTTTCCTGTGTGAGCATATAACATAAAAGTGTGTGGACAGAGGTGTTGGCATAGTACCTTTTCCTCTCATCTCTGCTGCACTCAAGAGTTGATTAGGTTAGATGGCAAAGTGGCGAGGACTCTGTGCTAAGCCTCAAAACTCCTAATCCCATCAGTGTTCAAAGGCAGTGCTAAAAGGTAAGGCTCCCCAAACAGACATACACATCTGGCACTGGGGTGGAGGAATGGTAGCAGCAGACGGACTGGGAGTCAGACGTGTATACATCCTGCCGACATGTAAATGATGAAACTCATCTATAAATAAAAGTGACTGACAGTAAACATCTCACTGATGAAAGAAAAACCCATGGTGAGAAATATTAGTAGCTACTGCCACAGTGAAGACCAGCATAGCTACACTGTTGTCAGACATTATCAATCATCAAGTAAGCAGTCAACCTGCCATCAGGAGATGTTCCCCTAATGAGATGAAATAAGATTAAACGGTATGAGATGAATGAATGTTATTTCATTTCTGAAAACTGGAGACAGAGAAAACAAGTGAAATTTGATGATTAAAATTGTAAATACATTTTGTGGTCATCTGCACATATAACAGTGTCCACTCCTTGTGTCCATGTATTATTTTGTAGATTTTGCCAAATGTATCCAAATGAACCTGCATTCGATGTGGTGTGGTTTTCCGGTCGCTGCTCGTGCGGTCGACTGGGCGGCTAGTAGAGCGGCTGTGTTGTGCATTTATTTTAAGTATATAGTCTGTCAACGTATTTCTTTATTAGGAGTTACACTCACACTTCAGTTTTTTGATACTGGCTACTGGCGCTGGTCACTCTTCACGTGTTTTTTATTTTCGAATGTACGGATGCTGCTGCTGGCTCCGCCATTGTCTTTGTTTGTTTACATTGCTGGCTCTCAGCGCGCTGCTGTATGGCTGGATTTCATCAACGTCACCTTGGAATTTACATCAGCATGGACAGCCGAGGTCTGAAGAGGGAGAGTTGTAAACAGCAAGCGCTCCCCTCAGTCATTCTGGCCAACGTGCGCTCCCCGCGCCATAAGACAGACGAGCTCCAAGCTAATGTTAACCACATGCATGAATACAGGACTGCCTCCATTCTTGCCTTTGTGGAAACGTGGCTAAATAAGAACATCAGTGATGACACGCTGCACATAGACGGATTCGGCACCCCTATTAGACTCGACCGAGACACCGGGCGCACCGGCAAACAACATGGCGGTGGTCTGTCTATGTAAACAAACGCTGGTGCTCTACTGTCGTCGTCCGAGAAGAGCTGTGTAACAGCGACATAGAACTTCTTGCTGTCTCACTCCACCCCTTTTATCTTCCCAGAGAATTCCCTCAACTCTTCTTCATTTTGGTTTACATTCAACCTAAGGCAAATGCAACCA
>JAUMHL010000006.1:1888740-1919206 GCA_032362345.1 Sandelia bainsii | reverse complement strand
AATTGCCTTTGAATCTCCTTAGCCATTTCCCCAGTTGCTTCAAACCTGATTTATTTTCTTGAAACTGTATGCCTATTAAAGATTAATCCAGATTAGGAACATCACCCATCATCAACCTCTAATCCAGTCAATAATGATGTGTTCAGGTGCTTTAACAGTAGCTCCAGTGGCACAATCGGTTAGCCCGTAACTGATACAATAGCATCTTGAGATATTGTAAGATACAGTATGGTGACTATTATCTCAAATGAATAAATAGATAAAAAGATCCTATGTGTTCATAAATGATAGACAGATAAATAGATAGATGAATAGACCATTTGATTATTAGGCAGAAGAAATATTTAGTTAAGTTTTGTAGATGAAGTAATCTACATTGTCAACACCACATTAAATGAGAATGACACTGATAATAGTAATTGTGTTTTCTGACGTCATCTAATGTAGCCATCCAGTTATAGTGTAAAATGAGAGCAGTCTAATGATGCGTCATGTTTTCATTTGAAACAGAACAAATTACTTCTATGAGCAATGGGCCATTACAGGAACTGATAAAATGGCGTATGAAGGTCATTTAAGGAGTGCTCTGAACAACTTAGTTTGTCACAAAATATTGCTAATACTACAGAAAATAATCATATTGAGAAAAGACATGAAAAAGGATGATCAACAAGAAACAGTCAACTCCCTACACCTTTGAGAGCGACACCTCCTTTTGTAAGTAATCTTCTACCAGACACAGCCTTAAAAGACTTCCAGCAACTTCACTAAATCCTGTCCAGACCTTAATTTAGGTTATTTGGCTGTGGAGGATACTGTATGCTGCGAGCTTTTCTAGTAGCATTGGCATAAAGCTGTAAAAACACACACATGGATGCAAAAGCCTAAGTGCACACAGCCACAAACATCCTTCACATAAACACACACACCTCTCACTAACACCCTGGCGTCTGTTGGCATTTGTGCCTGTGTGTTGGGCTGTCACTTGCTGTGTGAAATAATGCATGGGCTCCAGAGCAGGGCCACTTTCTCCCTCGCATTCTCCTGAGTGGCCTGACAGCGAGGACCAGCTTTGTGACAACAAGCAGCTCGACTTAGAGCCCCGCTAAAACCAGGTTCCACACCACTCCGGAGACAAGGACCAGTTAATGGAAGCCACTGGGTCCTTGACCTCCATTTCCATGAGGCAGTGAAATAAAGTACAGAGAAAGAAATAACAGGGAGAGTAAGAGGGGGGAGACGGTTAAAGTAGACACCAAAACAACAATCTGTGAACATAACTGCAATTTGTGCTGACGGTGCAGGAAGGACAATGACGCCTGACAGCACCATGTGATGAAAATAACAACTACCATGCATAATGCAAGACACTCTCCTTTCACCCAAAGAAGCACTCTGGAGTCTCCAGGATGGCACTGTCCCTTCATAAAAAGACATTCACCACTGGGAACGTTACAGTTTGTATGCTTCCCCTCGCAGACAACGATCATCCATCACGTGAGCATCCCACTGGGAGACGGGGCTGTAATTACGTGATGGTCAGTAGTGATAGCCGTATCCTGCTGTAGCCTCAGAAGAGTGAGGATCGTGCTTGATCCCCAGAGGTGGCAGGAAATACCCTGTCATGTTGTTTAACCGTTAAACAAACAATTCAACAGCGAAGAAAGGCAAGAGGTCGAGAGTCGGACATCACAGCCAGGAAACAGGATCCTGTGATTGAATGTGCTTTATGTTAGGTTGTTCTACTCTTAGTCTTACTCATATCTCCCTTTCATTGTGGTTTTATGTAAATGCTGAAACAAACAGTGTAATGGAGCTAAGGACTCACTCCGCAGCTGGAATGAGCTGGAATAAGATAAACTTGAAATGTTTTAAGTTTCATATTGCTCAAAATTAATTAAGGATCTTTACTTTGAAGATGTTGCTATTTGGTCAGAAATCAGTTTACTGAGGTTAATGTTCAGTATCTAAGCTGAGCAGGGTGGAGTCTCTGTCACATCATCACATGACATCAGGACATTTCCCAATATGCTGTGTTTGTTCAAAGCCCAGAAAGGAACCTCTCAAACAGCTGTTGTGACAGTTTTACAGAAGCTCACTGCAGAAGACGAAAAACAGGTTAGAGTAAGAGCGATCAGACACAGGTGTGTCCAGCAGTGGATATGTTGCACTGGCGTAATTTTCAGCTACCCACAAGCTGTGTGTGTATGTGTGTGTAAATATGAGGCGATGTCTGCAGCCAGTTAGTGATGCAGGGATGGGAAACGAACACGCAGGGCCTCAGTGAACGGACTGTGATTCAAATGGACAAGATTCCGGGGGCTGCGAGGAACTCAACTAATGCAAAGTAGAGGGGGTGGTCAGGGTGGGTGTGTCCAAGGTGCCATCGTGGGCTGGAAATCAACTCTTATGTAAGCAACTGCATCCTGGTTTCTATAATAATACCCCCCACATACACACACACACACACACACACACACACATATCTTCGAGACATTAATAAGTCACAAGTCAGATGGTTCACTCTCCTCTATCCTCATTTACAGTGGTGAACAGTCAGACTGGGAGAGCAGCAGGCAATTCATCCTCTTTCACCGCCAGCAAACCTGCTACAGCGTGTGTTCACTGAATGATACACTCAGGTGTGAGTTGGCGTGAGCTCATGCACACGCGTCTGTGACATGTCACCGATTATACTGTGCATGCGGCATTCACTGGACTGTTTCTGCCTTCACGGGTGCCTGACCTACCTGCTGTGATCATGTTCCATTTGGGCTGGACTGCTCAGAAGACTAGAACTAATCACTTCAGTTTAGGTCTTTACTGGAGGCTAATTCCTGCTGTCCTGCTGCATTTCCAGTACTGTGGCTACACAAAAACCTCAAAAAAGTAATTCTTCAAGAAGCAAAGAGAAATTCGTACTTGCATTTGAAAATCAAGTCCATAAAATAGCCTCCAGTACATACATATGTGGCTTCTTAACCAAATACACTATGTTAATTATCAACAGTCCCTCATTATGTTAATAAGTAATTCTAATCTGGCTGGCATTATGCTCCAAAACAACTGCTGCTGCAAATTAGTTGTTTATTTACAGACTGATGACTGCAAAATTGCTGGCACCTGACTGTTGTTTTAAGACACACTTGTGAAAATTTAAGCCTAAATATGTAAAAAGGAAACATTTCATTTGAAAATCTCTATTGTGCAAAAGGAAAAATAAAATAAAAATATGATATGTAGCAACATCATCTGTAAAACACACTGTGATATTATAATCACAGTGCTGTGTGTGAGAACTGGATCAATTCATGTGTGTGTGTGTGTGTGTGTGTGTGTGTGTGCATACGCACACACACACACACACACGCGCGGTGCTGTCTGGTCAAGTACTTTGGCTTTGTCCGCCTCGCAGATTAAAGCTACCGGGCTAATTTGCTGCTATGTCGCAATTCCCACATAATCCACTTCTAATCCTCACCGACTCGATTAAACAGCCAAATCTGCAGCTCAGTATCTGGCTCTATCTGCTGCACTCTTCATTTGTACTCGCTCTCCTCTACTCTCTCCCTGCCCTTCCTTTTTCTCTCTTTCCAATCCCCTACCCACCAGCCCTACCCTCTTCCACCTCTTGACTCTCAACAAAATCTTCATTATCTTCTTTGCTTTATCTGCCTCCTTCTGCTTCAGCCACTCTCTCCCTGATTTGCCACTGTCTTTTTGAAACACTTGTTCTGTCGCCCTGAGCTGCGTCTTTCAGTGATGGGGGGGGGTTACCTTCAGAGGTGCTTTGGACCTAGTTTGTCCAATACTCTTGAAGAAGCTAAGCTTTCTGTACATTTAAAGTTGTTTTTTTCTCTTTCGCAGTGGTTTAAATTTCTATCTTGGTCCAGTAAATTTGTCTGGAAGTGGGGGAGCACATAGGGAGAAGTCGATTTTCATATCCTTCCTTTTTTCAAAATTGTCTTTAAAAAAAATCCTACTGCTAAAGTTTGGGAGCTTAGACTTTCAATGAGTTTAGTGACTCATGTCTCTTCAGAACATAAAGAATGTTAGCCACACAGTCAAGAAAGCAACTGAGAAGAGTTCCCCCATCCCAGTTTACAAAATAGATTTTGTGACTGAAATTCCACACCTGGGACATGTGATTAAATCTATGTAATCTAAATTCTGCTGATGAAGACAAAGTTAAAACTGACTTTATGACCATTATTTTCTAACACTTCTGTAGCAGCTTGATTTAGGTTTGTGGAGAACCTTGTTATACAACTTGGAGGAATTCATGCATGACAAATTGCAGCTGTGGGCTACAGGTGAAGTGGTTTCTGAAGAGGAGCACTGAGCATTCAAATGACCCAGATCACCCAGCAGGGTCCAGACTTCTCCACCTGTCCACTACAGGATCAAGAGAGCCAAAACGTGCACCATTCACTGAAAGTCATCTCACTTGCCTCTAAACAAATCCACTCTAAAATGTAATACACTACGAGTATTTTTCTTACATCACACCTTTCTCTTCTCTGTGAGTTTATGATTTATTGAAAAGCACTGGGTGGTGTCCTGCACCACCTCAGTGTGCATAACCTTGGGCTGTCACCACCCCACTGAGCACAAGTTAAACCAGGGTGGACCCAGTGCACTCAGTGTCAGACAACACACTGAGGAACAAGCCAGTTCAGAAGATTCTTACTCGCTTTGATAGTTCAAGAAAGGACTGTGCTGCATTTACTCACTAGTTTTGTCTTTTATATGCCCAATAATAATCACAGACATCATTCATTAAATCAGTGGGTCCTGTTGCATTTTTTAGGTCAAAACATTACTGTAGTCTTTTTTCTTTTCCTGCTGTTTATGATAGATTAAAGGCCTGGTTCATCTTGATATTATCATCTTACTCTGTGACTTAACTTGACCTGTAAACAACAGCTTATATTGTTCATGCATACATTGTTGAGAATGGGATCAAATGAAGTAAGATTTCAATTTTTGCATGCTAAAGGCCTGACATGATGAAGATGTGCTTTTTTCAAAATAAAACTCAGGACACTGAGGGTGAATCTCACAAGCCATGTTCAATTCAACAAGGGCCATCCTCTGTCAGGACGTGCAGACAGACGCTCGTGCCACCAACCAACCCATTCATCAAACACTGAAGGGAAGATACATGAGCCACCAAGTGGTGATAATAATCAAAGATTAAAATTCTCTGTTTGTTTATGTGCGTGTGTGTGTGTAAGCCTAAAAGTTTGTATCTGTGTCCTTGTGGTACACAGAGAAAGGTCTTCACAAGTGCACCAGTATGAACACGGCTCCAGTCTTATCACTGCTTGGAGCAGTCAGTGATTGCATATCTCCTGTTATTCTGAACTTCTGTCCTTCATCACACTTTAGTTTATGTTTCACCATCAAAGTTCAGAAGAAGTTCAGAACAGTCTGATCACCATCTATCCCTGATTAAAGCTGCGGATGTTTCAGCCGCACTTTGATTCTTAGTTTTGTGTTCTTCAGGAGCCACATGTACCAGAGTTTGGGTCAATGCTTATTAAATTAAATATGATTTAATGTGATTGTGTGTGTGTGTGACTACTTCATGGCTAACTCATACACTATTTACTAAATTCAAGTCCACAATTATCAAATAGGTATTTACATGTGCACAATAATCTTTTTTTCAGTATCCAGTGGTTGTCCTGGATATGTGCCACATTTTATGAGCATATAAAACAGTTGTAGCACATTTTCAACAGTTACTGCATCTATCTAAAGCTTGTATGGGAATAATAGCAAAATTCCTGCAGCATAAAAAGTATGGTTCATATGATGAAGGATGTTTAAATGTGCAACAAGCTGTGTGTCATGTTTCAGATATTTATTTTTTGTACAGCAATTTATGCAGTGGATTTTTGGCTAAAAGCCTCCAGGCAGCAAAAAACGGTGTAAATTGTGCATAAATGTGCAAAAATAGAGCACCACTGTCAGTAAAGTGTAACTTATTTCTATATAATTTACTGTACTGCTGCTTTTAAACAGCTTAAAGTGGAGGCCCATTGGGGCCGTGCACTACACTTCCTGTTACTTTCTTACTGTAAACTCTGCACATTACGGCAACTGTACTGGCATACTGTAGGTACGTTAACATTATTAATATCATAGATCATTTTTAAAGTAAAATGATATTTCCAACACTTTCAACACTCTTGTACTGTCCCCACATTGACATAAATAAAATAAATCATATCATCAGCATTAGGTTTTGGTGTCAGACTGGAAAAGTTGTACCGCAAGTTGTAAAATGTTCTCAATACAAATGGAAAATGCTTCTCAGCTTCTCCCTAAAGGACCACAGCACTGACAGAGATCTGCGGAGGCTTTTTCTTGTCACACACGTGGCCGTGCTGCTGCTTCTGTCATTGTCCCAAACTCACATCATACAGCATTTTAAGCATCTTGTTTTCACACATGCTTTGACAAACTCATGTTAACAGTGACTGAAGTGGAGAGAAATGGGAAAAGAGTCTATATTGACAAGTTCTGCACAATCCCGTCACGTGGCTTGTAACGACCAAGTGAGTAAAACAGAGAGAGAGACAGAAGAAAAAATTGTGGTTGGCACTTGACAGCTTGGCTCTATTTTTAACACAGGGAGGAGGTAAAAGACATATGAGCGACACGTTTCGGCGGTTAAGGGGTGTTCTGATCGCTTCTCCTGTGCCTCTCTGTGTGATGTCTTGCTCACTGACAGGTGGTGTCAGGAGGGGAGGATGAGACAGAAACTAGTATTCCTAGGTGGGTTCCGCGTGCGTGCCAATGTCGTTATTAAACGGAATCTGAAAAGTTATTTTCCTGACAATCGTGATCGTGGAGGGGGGAAAGCTCGAGAGAGCGATTATGGATCAGGCGAGGCTTGCCTTTTCGTCCTCCCAGAGGATGTTTGTTAAAATGAGGGAGTGAGTGATGGAGTGGGCGGGGATAGTATATGGATATGCCATCATGATTAAAGTGTTCCCATCGAGGGAATGGGTGGGAGTGTTGTGGAAACGGTAAGGGGGTGTGCTCAAGAGACTGCAGCACAGGGACAAGAAAATATGTTGCATCCAAATGAGGATTTTCATTGCACATGACAGTGTGATAAAAATATTTAATAAGGCCTTTATGTTCATGTACATATGTACAGTATACAGTTTATGTGCGAGTGTGGCCTACATCTTCTGACATATCCCTCCTAGTGCAAGCACATTTACAGTGGTTTCATCTCGTTCCTAAAGAGTCAAATCTGCACTGCAGCTCACATGAATTCAAGTTTCTTGGGAATACAGGAATAGAGCATCAAGAGGTCATTGCCTGTCTAATGTAGACCGACAATTGCCTTCAGCATGTCATGCATACACACCCACATAAACAATCTGCCAAGTGAAAATTTCAGCACAAAAAGTGGGCACTTTTGCCTAATTACTCTTAACGTCTGAGGTTAATGGACTCTCATGGATGGTTGGCCTCGGGAAATCAGTGAACGTAATGACCAGTCACTAATGAGCACTGAAAACATCAATGATGATACTCGACTGAAAGGCTTTCTGTCTGTTGTGAGAGAAAAAGAAGAAAAAAAACAACTCTAGTCTGCCACAGTTGCTGCGTGCGACATGAGAGAAAACTGTCGCTTTGTGGTGAGCATTTGGTTGTTAAACAGTCAGCAATAAGCTAAACTGCCTCATACTTGGTTTTAATCCTGATAGATCCTGTTTAGCATTCAGTTGAGCGACTTCCACCTCTTCAAACACATGTGCAGTGGAGATTATAGGGGCTTTCTGTGCTGTACCGTACTGTACTTCAGAGCCAATGTACTGTAGTGCTGCTTCACACGGACGCATGAGAAGACAGACGGATAAAGAAGAAGCCATTTGTGCTTCTTCTGGCAGTAGGGGACACAGCAAAGGCAACGGTGACATTTAGGAGGAGGCGAGCGTTCAACACAGCACAGCGCATTCTGTCAAAGTTAGTATTTCCTTTGCACTTTCCTGTCATGTGGTTACACATAAGTTTATGTGCCATTGTTCTCGGATAAAGATAAAGAAAAAGAAACAAACAGAGCTGACGTCAGGTATTCGTTGCAAGGAAGCTGTAGCCTTTCAGTGAGCCACAGTTAACAATGGGTGCATGTGAAGACAGCTGGACCAGAGCAGTGCACTGTGAGGGGATTTACTGTTAGTGAGAGTGAATGTTCCTGCATTGACAGCAAGGCAAGTGAAACAGCCATGTTTGAAAAGGAGAGTGTCCTCAGAGTGTGCAATTGACCAAAAATCAAAAGTGCTTACATTGTGACAAGGCCTTGTCATGGCTTTCATAATTATGATTAACCCAACAAAACTGTAGCATGTGACTATTTGCTTTCTGGTTTCCAACCAACTATCCACACTGGTTTCTTGGAAGCATGACTAAGATTGATCCCTTACCATAACCAAGACAAATCCTCCAAAACTGTCACAAAACATGTTTGCCCAATGTTGTTCTAAAAACTACAAACAGTTTGTACACAGGCAACCGCATCTCCTCAAAATACAAATAAAAAATTATGTACTTGCATATGCTGATAACTGAACTAAATGGCAAGTTGCAAAAAGGTTTTCAGCCAAAATATTTGATCTTGCAGCAGCATCCAGTTTGTCTAACTACATGATTTATTGATCGCCATGTAAAACTGTTGCTCAGCAACAGAACCCCAAAAAGTTGCCGCCAGCTTCTGTCTTACAGGTTGGGTGGCCATCTGCCTTGACCGGTTGGATAAAAGTGTTTCACTTGTAAATATTTAGAGCTTCTTCTTTAGTCTAATTTAAAATGCTATTTAAATTAAAACGATGGATATATTAGTTTTGGAAGAAAAACAAGACCCAAATTCAACTTCATCTGGTTCAGGTTGGGTTCGGACATGAAGTACAACACATTTGTCGGGTTTTGCCACCTACACTCTCAGGCAGAAAAATGCGGCCAGATCCATACTCAGCACAACCTGTGCTCATGTTTCACTCATGTTATGCTAACAGAACCAACTTCTACTTCCTTGTGTAACTACACGGTGTTTGTGTGTTGAGCTCCAAGCACTGCCATAACACGAGTGACCTACTCTCCATTCTGTGCAGACAGTGATGAAGGACTGAAGCTGGTGCCACTGTGCCTGTGCTGACACTGTGTCACTGATCCTTAACCATAGCATCGCCACATAATAGATCATCACATCCCAGCTTTATTTTGGTTTGGATAAATAACGGATCAAATGAAGGAAAGCTTCGATGTGTCCTTTCAGACCACGGGCACTTTTGTTGTTTAATTTGGCGGACGTGCAGGAAAGCCTGATTGCAAATTACTGTCCGTTTGAGTTTGTTGAAAGCATTTTGACACTTAATCTGATGATGGCTAACGTGTTTTCTCCGAGGGCTGTTGTCACTTGGACTGAAAATGAAGAAAGTCAAATCCAATTATGACAGTGTTGGAAGAGATCCCCGAGCACACTGAAAAAAATAAGCATATTAGCAACATTTGAAATCACATCCACTGTCATGACTGTCTGTATGAGAGGGTGTATCAGCCAAATAAAGTACAGAGGTGGCAATGTGGGAGATATTTTCACTAAACAGCAATTATTCTGTATATTGTGGAGCATGATGAGGATGAGTGGGGGGTGGGGGGCTCTGACTCATTATTGGAGATAATGACATCAACCGAGCTCTCTCCGGAGTTGTGCTGTGCACTTGTGTGTGACAGAAAAATAGATAAGAGTTTATAATTACATGCACCACCCAGGGAGGGAAGGAGAAGGAAAGAGAGAGGAGAGACGATTTGAAGGAATGAAGAGTAAACACATTCAAGTCTGGGGCTATGAAACAAATATCCACACACAGATGTGTACACCAACACACATAAAGCACAAAGTGAGGGGATGGATGAGGAGGCGTGCGTGCACACACACACACACACACACACACAGCATGAGCAGAGAGAAACAACAACACACACACACACACACACACACACACATATTTGGTTTAACAAAGCTCCCTCACTCTAAGCCTTCCGGCTGACCCGAGACACTGATGCTGATGAGATGCTGGAGCTGCTGCCCTCAGGAGAGATGGGATGAAGAAAGGGAGGAGGAGGAGGAGGAGGAGGAGGAGGAGGAGGAGGAAGAGGAGATCTGGACAACAGGATGAAGAGGGCACGAAGGAAGAGGAAGGGGGGGAGGAAGAGATGTAATAATGCTGATGAAAGACAGAGCGAGATGTTTGTTGCACAGAAAAATACAAGTTACAGCTAACCTAGTGTTATTCTGTCAATAAACAATAAGAACACATGTTATTAATTTAATGGCCTGCAGTGCAGGAGGAGAAAATTGAATGCAGTGAGTGCTAAGATGACACAGACACGAGCTTTGAAATAATGTGACTGATAGAGCGGCTAGTATTCCACACTGGCAGCCACAGCACTTTAAGGACTGAGACTTTCCCCGTAGTCCGTCACGAAAGGCTCCAGTTTCATACATATCTCAATTCACGTATATGTGAACTGAGCTCTGGAGGTGCTGAGACCACGGTTATAGTTTGCAGAGTGTCAGTCAGACTTCACATGAACTTCGCTTTGGAATAACTACCGCAAAATTTCACTTTTAAAGCAGCCGGATCAATAGTGCAATCATTTATCATGTAGACAGTGTGAGCGACACTCTTTTTATACAGCATACATTTCTTTATTTAATAGCCAACCATACACAGAGTGATTTTTAAACATGATTCCGTGGTTAGAGTTGTGCAGGAAAACATTTTCAGTAAAGTTTTATGAGCAATTAAATTACATGATTTTTTTATTCCAGTGTGCTCTGGAAATCTGGTGATGAAAAGATGAATCCAGAGAGTTGTCACTATAAAATGTTCTCCCAAAGGGAAATCAGCGTCCTTGTGCAAGATGGGGACAGAATTGCCATGACTCAGGGTCTTAAGGGATTTATTCCAATATCTTCTGGTGTCTTTTACATGCGCTATGTTTAATTATGTCTAATGATGGCTTTGCCCGTTCTAATCATTGATACACTATACAGTATATGTATTCCTGTTTACAGTATGTTGTGTAACATGAATATCAACTATATGGACACACTACCTAACATGTAGTCAGTGTGTTTCACAGTTTCATGACTGGAAGACACAGCTGGCCTATTTACCTACCCTGATCTGCATGCTTTTTTTTAAATAGTTGTATTGCCTGTTAAACTGGTGGTTTCTTGATTATGCATTAAAGAAACAGTTCACGATTTTGGAAGTTTGGGAATATGGAGAATATAGCCTGTTTCCAGCAGGTGGTTAGCTTAATATACTGTAAAAACAGGAAACATGGCAACAGTCCAGCTCTAATCAAACTTGTTGAACCAAAACAGATGAATCTGGCTACACCTTTGGTATTGTGTGAGTAGTAGGGCAACATAAGTGCAGATCTCAGTGGTGGCCTCATGAACTGTCTACATACTGCATGGCAGAAACTGTCATCGTGAAATAGGGCCCACAGTCCCACCAAAAGATTGTGTTCCTGTAAGCTCTAAGGAGTGTCAGCATTCATGGCTCTGATCAAACTGCCCTACAGCTAGTCACATACACAAGTGTGTGCCAGTGTTTTTTGTTTTTTTTTGCATGACAATTTCTGCATTTCTGAGATTATTCTTAAGCAAATCAGAGCATATCTACATCCATGCATGTATATGTCGTTTAAACACAACCCTGCCATTCCCTGGGGTTGATACACATACACAGAATCGTGGGAGATGTAGGAAATCTGTAGACGAGGGAGGATTAAGAACGGCAAGTTACCAAAAAATGTCATTTCAACACTGTATCAAACATCCCTCCAGGAGAGCACTGTACATCACACTGTAGCTGAGTGATACTAAGCAGTGTCAGAGCCTGCAGAGGGGATTTTACCCTGAGCAGTGTCTAAAGGAGAGAAAAGGGCTAAACCTTACTTGTGCTTCCTACTGTCTGTCTAGCAGTGCTTCTTCACTCGTTCCGCCTCGCTGAGAACACCAACACCACCCTGATGCCCTAAAGGCCTCGACTTAATAGTGTGACTATGATGACATTTTCCACATAGCCGCCTGCTGCCACTGTCACCTCATACACAATGACTCCATCTGGATTTCACTGGGCTTCTGTAATTAGGCTTTGTGTGATGTCAGCACAATGCTCTCTGTGAGAAAAATGACTGTGTGAAAAAGAACTACATTTGTATGAAGTAAAAATGAGCAGTAACACTACATCACACAACCAGGGCCAAATATTTAATGACTGTCACCTAATAACGCTACTGAAAAGAACAGATGTGTCAGCATCTGTCTGATCTAACTCAGAATGTGACTGACTGATTAGTCACAATGTATGTTCATTTTATGTAGATATTAAGAGCAGCATATTGTAATGTCAGGGTGGAATTAGGCATGAAGGAATATTGGAATTCTGGTACAAGAATCAGAGGTACCTGAACAGAACCCAACGTGACCTGTCAATACACGAGGGTTCAGGATGGGTTTGGGCACAAATGTCATCATGATTAGGGATCGTGTTCGGCTCTGGGTAGGTCAAACTTTTGGCTAAATAGGTGTAATTACAGTTCACAATATGACAAATAAATATACAGCTGGAACACTCAAATGTCTGCTTCGTTTAATGGTCATGGGACACGCTTCCACACAGTCAAGCACAAGGGACAAACTAGAAAAGAACCGCACAGGCTGGATTGTGTTCGTAAATGAAAAACAATATGCTTGTTGGGTGTGGGTAAGGTTCAGCCACCTCACTCTCAGGCTCTGGTGGGGTTCAGACAGAAATACTAATCCATACTCTAATCTGTACACAACCACATATCCCCATATCCAAACCAAATTCTGCATACACTTAAGATAAGATCAATACAGCTGTCAAAAACAAATCAATACAGCTGTCAAAAAATGATTTGAAAAAAAGAAAAGGTGACTCATGAAGATGAGTGTAGGAATGCAGTTTCAGATCCTTTTTTTTCACATCACTAATGCTAGCTTGTTAAGTTCCCCAATCACACACTTGCTTACTCCACAATAATCCAGTACATGCCTGAACAATACCAAGAATATCATAAATAAAGTGGACACTTTCTTTTACTGTTCATCCATGAGCACAGGAAGAAAATACAATGAGCCCTTTTCCATTTAAGTGTCCATAAATAACATTGGTATGAAACACAAGTATTCTTACTGACATGGTGCATTAATTGGTGTTAGTCAGAAATGGTGTAATTAAGTGGCCCTGATGACAGAGCGTGTCACAAAGACACAAAAAGTGCAGACCATGATCAGCTGGAACAGTTCACCGAAGGACACAATTGTACCAGCTGAGAAAAGAATAATGGAGGGATAATGGAAATGAAAAATACAGCAGCTCACAAATGGATCTCTGATTGGCAGTGCGTGATAATGAGCTGCCCAAACACTTCATGAAGAAAACCAGGATTAAGTCAGTGTCCCTGACATCCTAAGTGCATCACGCTCTAACCACCCCCCACCTAAGTACCTCTAAGTAAGAATAATTTAACACAGCCTATCTTGTCTAAGCCTGTGCCCTCAATTCCCGTCTGTCCACAGCTTTATTACATTTTTTTTGAAGGACAGGTCAGAAGGATGTAGGGTTACGGTTGTTGTTGTACTTCTGCTTGCAACATCTGTCAGCGGCACTGGGAGCAAGCTGCATTTGCTCTCAGCAGGGGTGTCGTCTTGGCTAGCTGGGAGGGAATGTCAGAGCTCTTGTTCCTCCAGTGGTGGTGCCTGTGGTCCCCTGTGGGTTGACAACATTCTACAAACCTTATGAGACCCTTTCAAAACCTATTAGACAACTGTAACTGGCGTGCAACTAAAAACAACTTGGATTTTTTTCATGCTGACATTTTGAAATCACACGGGTTTCAACACAACCACTCCCACTTTAAAGGAATCACTTTAACTGAACATAAAATGAAAAATGAATTTGAAATAATAACACGGTCCCTGAACCAATTAGCCTCGTCTGGTGGCTGTGCTAAATGAAAAAACATTTACTGTGCATTAAGCGCGGTGCTGTTTTCAAAGTAGAATAAAAAATGTCTTAATGATTCTTCTCAGCATAGTAGTTTGTTGTCGCACATCATGAACAATGAATTCTAAATCATTTTTTGTCACTATTCGCTTTTTCTTTATGTATACTGGAATCATTTTATTTCTCTGTGGAATATTAATGTACATATTAAGTGTGTCCTTTTCTTTCTTTTTATTCTGGACTTTTCCCTGGGGAGGCAGAAGAAAGACTCTATGAATGTTTTATTTCTCTAAGCTTGCAGAGTAGTTATGCTGATGCCATCTTTGGTTCGCTGTAATAAAAGTGCTGAAAGACACCCGGGAAGCGTGGTCCTTCTCGTGTTATGCAGAGTTGGAAACAAGTCAGTGACCCATTACTAGTAACCATTAGTGGTTTCTATTATACCTAGTCCAGAGGCTGATAGGTAAACAGATTTTTAACCTCAGCTGTCTGATGTCAGGTGGAAGCAGAGGGAGAAGAAGGGACCCAGAAAAGCAGCCAGACCAGTCTTAAGAGCCACCTGGTAATCTTCCTGTGGCTCTCCTGGCTGTAAATACTCATTACCCTGTATACTGCCAAAATCTGCCTATAGTAGCATCATAGACAACCCTAAATTATAGGAGTTGGCTCTGATGCTGACACTACAGACTTTGTATTGTGTGAGCCGTTCAGCAGCAATATGCCACAAAAAAAACTATGATAATATCATTAAAAATATGCCATATGTCTTATATTTATTTACATGCATAATGCACTGTTGAGAGAAAGTGAGCAAACATAAACTGGGCATAAGTGGAACATGCAGAACAATACACAAAATCATGTTTGCAGTCCACAAGAGATTTCTACGGGGCTGGCGTCTTTCCAAGCATCAGTCACTCACGGGGGAACATATCAACACTCGCATAACCAGCCTGTACACACCGAGTGATTGCACTGTATACATTTTCTTCTTTTAAAGAAAGGATGACAAGGAGGGACAGTGCAAAACAGACACAAGGAAGAGGATGTGTGTCTGTGCCTTTAAGGGTCCCTAGGCCAGGACAGAATGATGGGAAAGTCGCCCAGTGCCTTTCTCATGACCCCCTTCTTCCTTCTGGGTCCATGGATAGAGATGAGATGTCACAGAGAAACCAACACATCCACACGTTTCAACATACAGTACGTGTCACGGCTGGCAGTGAGGCTCTCACTGTCACTCGCCTGCACACTATCGTCTAGTTGCTGTTCTCACTGTGAGAATCATTCACAACTTCCTATATTAATGCATTTATACGTAATAACAACTCATCCACTCATCTCCAAGCAACAAGCCACACTTCATACATAACTGCTCATGTTCCTCCTACGTCACTTTCCCACAGTTTATCTCAGGCTCTGACTAGAAGTATGAATGTTTTTATATATTTAAAAATAGTAGCAAGTCAGTAAATGTGGGGCAGGAGTTCCAACGTGTGAGACCTGTAATGGTAAGTCTGAACATAATCTTTAGAGGTCAAAGCAGCCTTTCTAAAATGCAGCTAGTGCTGCAGTGCTCCACATTCTTTAATCACAGCATTAATCCCGGGAATGTGACTTTAATTAAGGTAATATAATGAGATTAAGGTGTTTACACGACCCCGGGCTTAATTGCAATATTTTTAGAATCAAACTAAGATTAAAAGTATCCTGGTACATGGCAGAGGCTGTTTAAAGTGACTATTAACTTCAATCAAATGACAACTATGAGATGCAAAATGCCTACAACAAGTTGCAAAACAACCACAACAAGAGACACAAAATAACCACAAAGAGATGCAAAATAATGGCTAGGAGACATAAAATATGTACAAAGAGACAGAAAATGACTACAAAGAGACACAAAATAACCTCAAAGAGACAAAATAACGACTAGGAGACAGAAAATAACTACAAAGGGACACAAAATACGTACAAAGAGACAGAAAATGACTGCAAAAGGGAAACAAAAACCAAAAAGAAAAGCAAAATGACTGCAAAGAGACAGAAAATGACTACAAAATGGAAACAAAAACCAAAAAGAAAAGCAAAATGACTGCAAAGAGACAGAAAATGACCACAGAGAGATGTGTCTAGTTTATGAAAACACTTGGGGATTAGTGGCAACAAATGATATATGAATACCAGCCAACAACATATTGGCAAAACTGGACCTTACAGAAAATGAGGGAAAGTGAAATATAAAAGCAGTGAGTGATACTTCTTTCTCTCTCTTTATTCACCACAGTGAACCACTGCATTAATCTCTTAATCAGGTTCTTGTTCTGCGGGGCCTCATACAGAGCGCCAGTGGCTGTAACTACATACATGTAGGATTACAAGAAGCACAGCGATTGGAAAGCAAACTGCTTCACTGGGAAAGGAAAAGTGCAATGTTGTATTTCTGTGTCATTACGTATGTACTGATAAATCTCTCAATCTTCTTCGTCAAATCAAAATTGCACCAGTTGCTGGGGACACATACATGAGGACTGTGGGCTTAGCCCCTGCTGTAATCCTGGCTCAAACTGGAAAGGGGCTTTGCCACACGACTATTTGGTATTATTCTAAGAAATAGGCAATTAGAGATAAGGCCATAGTTGTAAGTTGAATGGACTGCATTCCACGACTCTCCCTTTGGCAGTCTTAGGGGAAACATTACGTATTTTGAGATGATGTGCTGTCAGAGTAACAGTAGGGAGTGAAACAGGAAACAAACCCATGTTGTCATATTGTCATATATAGAATATGCCAACATACTGAGCATTGAGACATGTTATGTTCTAACTAGGGAAGGATTAGAGCCCTAAATGGCCCCATGTTAAAATAACACATAGCTAAAAATAATTCCTGCAACTCTCTCACTCACTACTGGAAATCACAGAGTTGTGGTCTAAAATCCGCAGTGGTAACACAACTTTCCTCTCCCCCAAAATCCCAATGGAGCCTTTGAAGCTTGTATGGATTGACCTTGTTAAATAAATAAAGTCCATTGTGGGACCCACCTGGAAAACAAATGAAGATAATCTTTTGCTTGACCGAGGGGAAGAATAGAAGAGTAATTGTACAATGGTGAGTAGAGAGATAAGGCGCAGGTCATACACTGTTGGCATTAACAACTCGTCTTTGATGTCTAGTTTTCAATTTCAAACACACACACACGCACGCACACACACCACTAAAACATTAGTGCTAACGCCAGGATTAAAAAAGTACCTCTTTCCATTGCAAAACGTCAATTGTACTGGATCTGGGAACATCTAAAAATGGTCCAAACTGGGATTGTCCACATTTCCACTTAAAGTGTCAATGCAATCACTCAGAACATTTACAACTGTGCTGGAAAACATACCAACAAACTTTTACTTTTGCAAGTAAAATTTGCACCGTTTCATTCTGCTCCACTTGATTTTGTCCAACCGACCACCCAAAACCTCAAAATATCCAATGTCCCTCACAAGAAATTCTCCAATTTGACATGCTAGCATTAAGTGATTATTATCAGTTACTTGCCAATTCATTCTGTGTCACTCAACATAATGTACAGTTTATTATTTACCTACTGTACTGCATAGTATATACAGAGTAGAGCTGTGTATCAGCATGAATCTGGTGATACAATATGTATCATGATACAGGCATTACAATTCAGTATATTGTGATACTGTAAGCAAGGTGCATTGTGATAATTTTTTAAGAAATCCGTAATAGCATGAAGAACATGGCACCATATCCATAAAATCTGAGATTAAAAATATACCTTTTTTAAATGAACCCCTATTTTCCACAAATCTCTGCAAGTAAACTCTTAATTAAAAATCAGTTACTGATACAGTATTACAAAACACTGTATAGCAATACACAAGTGTATCGATACACAGAGATGACCACAGAGTGTGTAGACCAATCAGCCAAATGCTCCAAAATGACTGATGCTCTTAATTTGAAATGACGTGTAGAATTCCTTTTCTTTACTAGATCACAATCACTCATTGATATCTCCTGACACTGATAGTGTGATGATGTGCTCCACTGCTCTGACGAGCGCTTATTCCGTTTGCTGGACGCCGTTTGCTCACTTCCTGCTCTAACACACTTCGGCTACGTCGGGGGCCCGAGGAGCAACGCGGCTTTCCTGTTGCCACAAGCTGCTATTCATGAACATTTCCTGTCTGTGTCTTTAGCACTGTGTGTTTTTTAGGGCACACCTGCAGGGTGACTGATGTTGGAGTCAAGGTCAGCTACTGTGCTCGTGTTGTCCGGTCACTGAACCACAGCCTGCTGTTAACACATTAGTCAGAGGGGCCCCTGATTATCAATAACTCCTTCAGATGCCTTAAATGTGTCTAAAGGTGACCGTGTCTGAAAGGGTGGTGAAATGGTAGCACTTCTCAGGTAATACCCCTCCCTCAGGCTCTAACAAGCCAGCCTGAGATTGCCTGTGTCAGCGCATGTGATTGTTTAGGCAACAGCACTGTAAAGCGCGCACACACACACACACACACACACACACACGCGCGCACACACACACACACACACACACACACACACACACAAAGCTTTGGACTAGATCCAGCACAAATTCAGCTCCTGCTTGCTTTCATGTATCACAGGAAAAAATAAAAGTCGCCGTCCTGTCTCTTGGAACTAATACGCATCCACCTGGAGCAGACGGGGGGCCACGGATATGTGCTGTTTTTCCAATATGATGGCAGGAAGTCCCGTTCAAAGTGAAATATTCTTACTGAGAGACCATAATGAACGATGATTCAGTTTCTTGCTGCTATTTGAGGAGAAAGATTTTCTGTTAAATCAGACGTATGTGCCTTTATATTACCTCCAGCCATTACATCTGATGGACAGGAAATTTCACTTGGGAAGAAGCCATAAATAACTCAAGAAAACAACAGTCTGACTACCTTCCTATGGCTTTTGAAAAACATGACAAATCTTAGTCACTTTCTCCAGATGTAAAATGATGCTCCCCTCTGGATAACTGTTGTTTTTTTTTTTTTTACCTCAATTAATCATTTAGAATTTCTTTAAAGCGTTTGCAAAACACCCCTGCCCCAATTTCCAAAATCAAAAGAAAGACGGCAGGGGAAAAGTAGGCTGCATGTACAGTACAGCTATCAGAGAAAGTAGGAGTTTTAATACGTTGCTAGAGAGAGTGACGGCTGAGCCAGTGCTGCAGGAGCCATAAAGGGATTATTCTTCCCTGGAAGACATAATCATGTGTAACACACTTGTTTCAAAAGCCTCTGGAAAAACAAACAGGTGTTTCAGCTTTAAATCCAACCAACCTTCATTCTCTGACACGCGCGCGCACACACCCACACACAGACAGAAGAGAACCCCCAGAAACCCCAGCAGCAGACCTCTGCTGTCATTCCCTCATTATTTACCAGCTTCTGTGTGTATATGTTTCACAATGATGACTGACTAGATGTTTGATTGGACGATGAGGAGTGTCACCTTCAGACACATCATTAACTCAATGTTAGACCTAATATTTGCATTATTCTAAAACTGAAGGTGCATGAAGGTGTATTACTTGGTATATGACATCACAAATACTATAAATGATGTGCTGATGAATAAAAGAGGCAGTGTGTGAGAATGAGCTGTGGACTGAGCTGTGGACTGACCTGAGAGCCCCCACAGGAGGGTAAAGGAGAGCAAAGGAAGTTTCCTCGAAGTAGCACAGACCTCCATGTCTGATGTGAGCACAGTCTGCACTTGTCAGTGTGGTGACAACGTCCTTCAGCGACTTACACAGCCTCCACCAAGCTCTACAACTCTGTACCTTTGTTTGCTCTCTTTCCTTCAGCCTCCCTGCAGAGCCGGGGGGAGGTAAAGGGAAACTTCAGGTGAGGAGACGTGGAAGCAGCCTTTAAGGAATCCTCTTTCAGTCGTCACTGTGCAAGCAGAGATGGTAATAAAGTGTAAAGTAGATCAGTGAGGATCCTCCACGTCTGTTGCTCTGCTCCTCTTAACGCTCTGCAGCGTCTGTGGCTCCGTCCTCGTTCACACGGCAGCGAGTCAAACTCTGCAAGTTGTCATCCTGGGTCCTCTCTCTGAGAGAGAGAGAGAGGGAGGGAGAGATCTGCCGCCTCAGTGGCGTAAAGTGTGCCTCAATATCACAGGACACTTCCGGTGTCCATCTTCAAATTAAAACCCATGACGCACACGAAGCATGGTATAGTTTGGAGCCCTGCTTTTATTTTGAAAGAGAGGTTAACAGACATCCTGGATTTCTCCGCTTGTGTTTTCTAACCTGACGCAGGTACAGGTACACCTGTTCGCTGATTCGCTGGACATGTGCAGGGGCAAGATCGGCTGTTTTTCCCCCCATGTAGAAATACCAGATACACTTTTGAATACGTTTACTTGCACTTTATTGTTAGAATGTTTTCCTAAAGACACACTGAAAGGTTCACATACATAAAACACACACACACGTCCAGACTCGTGTGCTACGTTTATGCATAGATCCAGGCGGATATTTGTGCCAGATGTAATGAAATTCCTCCCAGGTGTTTCTGAGATATAGCATTAACTAGAATGGCACATATATGAGGTCGCAGTGACCTTTGACCTTTGCCAAAATCTAATCAGTTCATCCTTGACCCCAAGTGACAATTTGCGCCACATTTAAGTGTTTCTTAGATATTGTGTTATGTATGTATGGACAGACAGTCCAGTCCTGGCTGTCGCCGGCATCTAAAATTATTTCCTCAAGTCCCATAAGCTCCGTCCGTAGCTGAAATGTCTTGACGTTGACCTGTCGTGTCAGCATGTCTACCAAAAGAAATAAATCAATAAATAATGAAAATGGGTTTAGTAAAATTCCAGGGAGACTTATTTAAAACATTCTCCAACAATAAGCCTGTTCTGAAAGCCAAACAACTAAAGCTCCGTCCAGTCCCCCAGTCTTCCCCTGAAAATCCTCAGCTCCTGTGCCATCATGCGTGAAGAGGTGTGGGCCAGAAAGCACAAACAGACTGGACTCAGCTTGATGTGAATTCCCAAGGTGAGCTCAAGCCCCCCCCCCCTTGTAAAAATATGGACTGACCCGTGCTCTCAAAAGGTGGTCAAATCCCCTTTATTTCATCTTCTAAGGTTGCCGAGTTGCCTCAGCAACAAAGGGGTGAGGCTAATGTGGGAGGACTGCTCAATTACAAGAGGTGAACGAGGGTTATTCTTCTGACTGAATCAAAAGAAGCAGGGTCCGACCCTCGTGGGATGACATTTGGTTGTGTTGTTGTAAATTACATCTGGGCCTCCAGCTGAAATCTGCAGCATTCAGGGGGGAAAAAAAAGAAAAGCTGTCAAAACAGGCTTGTTTTTATTTTGGTGCACAAATCATTTGAGCAGGGCAGGAGAGGCTAATACTGGCTTCTGGAGATCAGACTGCTGTAATCCAAACAGACAAAAGCAAAGTCTGCACAAACGGGGAACAAACCTGACACCTGGAGGCCAAATATACTGTGTCACCTGTGCCACTCAGGGAGATGTTACAGATATGTGCGCTCTTTTAGTTTTAGTTTTTCATAGCATGGGAAAAATGTAACACTGTGCTACTGTTAATGTTTAAGTGTCTTAATATAAGAATAAAGCAGATTTGAAAACAATGAGCACCTCAATATGAGAATCTACTGGATTGACTTTATAACCAGATTATCTCAGATTATTCTCTATAGGGTAGATGTACAAAACCTACACAAACTTGCACTGACTTATGCTAGTGGTTTTCATCACTGGCCTAGTTACTTACTGACACGCTTACTGATCACACACCTTCCTCATGCAGACACAAGTCTTCGTATGTGAATATTCTTTATGTCATAACTGTTTGTGTATCTAAATCTTTTCAATGCATTATTATTTCCACATTTCCATGACAAATATGAGATTTTTCATGTGGTCACAGACATCAGACTCCACTGTAGATACATATATGAGTAATGAATGGCAAAAAGTCTGATGTATTATTACTACTACTACTACTACTACTACTATCATCATCATGCATTTCTATACTGGTTCCAATTTATTTTGTTTTTCAGTAGCATAAAGAAATTTTTAAGTAGTTATTTCTCCAGCGAGTGTAGGGAATCTTCAGCTGTAGTCATTTGGCGCCATCTACTGGACACATAGGTGAATAGCATCTTCCTGGTCTTCATTCATGATAAGTTCAGCAAGTGAAATCAAGACTCGAGTCTGCTGACATGCTGGTGCCTCTGTAAAGTTATGCTCACTACACACAGTGCTAATTTTTAGCATGTTACCTTGCTGAGATTTTCTAATTAGCGCTACAAATGTGTAGATCCCAGGCTGATGGGAACAGTTTTGCAGTTATTTGGTGATGAATCAAACTACTGGACAAATTCACCAAAATCCTGGAGAAAGACACATGCAGTGAACCTCTGGCCTTTCTGTTCACACATTCCTTCAGCTGAACCTGGGTGCTGGTGTCACTCTGCAGTTACAGACAAGTTTCCGAAAAGGTCTGGAAGCGGCGTTAAATGTAAATAAAGACATTGAACAAGGACACAATGCAAAAGCTCAAGCTCCTGCTCCAACAGACACACGTAAACCCATGTTCACCATGTGGCGAGTGACAGCGAGCGCCCCATTTATTGATTTTCAAACATGTAAACAAACGAGACAGTGACTTCAAAACAATCACATACAACACATGGCGTCAACCAATCAAATAGAAAATAGATTCTATTCATATACTGTATACCCAAACAAATGAACATTGCAAGTTTGCAAAAGCTGGAATGCTCAAGAACATCAATATTCTTAAATATATATATTATAGATATATATGGTAGATTTCATTTACATAAATTCAGGATGGACTTTGCCATCGTTTTATTCTTCTCTACACACTCCTGTCCTGGCACATTGCACATAACTCAGGAATAGTGTTAAAGGATTCAGTTTGAGTATTGGTCAAAAGTGAGTTTAACCACTGCAGCTTATAGTCGTCCATCAGTGCTCTTATACCCCAAACACCTGCTTAATACAGTTTGTGTTACCTGCAACACTGCTGTGTTTGAAATACAAGTGTCTAAGCAGGTCAACAAAGCTACAGTATATACTGACCATAGACTCACAGACAACCCCATTACTGCAGCTAGAGATGCTCCAAAGTCCCTGCAGTGATCATCCTGATAGAACATACTGAATCAAAACACATAAATAATGAACAATGTCTTGGCTGATGTGACAGCATTTGAGAATATCTAGCAAAGACAACACTCAGTGTTGTATATAAGCAAACCTCTGAATACCAGCAGCATCTGAATGAGCACTGGAGTAAAACACAGGAACCAGGACACATCAATAAGTGTGTTCATTTGGATGTATCGGTGTGCTGATTTTTACATAAATGCAAAGGCAAGACATTTGAATTAAATTCAACTTTTTACAGCTTGTTAAAGTTAATAACTTTTTCATTTGGGTTCAGCCATAAACTGTGTTTACATGAGTCTTTATTTACAATGCTGTTGGTACTGATTGAATGCCAGTGTTCACACTGTTGGATAACCAGCTATCCACACAGACCAGTACTGACTCTTTTTGTTCCTAGTGTGCTTTGAAGCATCTCTAGCTGCAGAGCAGTCACACATGAGATAAGACACAAATCAGCCATTGCTCTCAGACGCCTTGTGAGCTCAGGTCCAGACCTCGACAGTCAACGTAAAGGCAGTTTAAATAAGAATGAATACACACTGTGGTCCCCTCGCTGCCTTGTTTGCTACATCCTACTGAGGTAGACAGATGCATACTGCAGTAGTCACCTAGCCAACCCCACGCTCCCTGATGAGGCAGTATTTATCTACACTAAACAAGCAGCAGAAACATTTGTAGTGCACATTAATCTAAAATCTTAAGTACATACTTCTTGGATGCTGTAGCTCTGAAATACTTAAGCTACCGCTGGCACACAATATATTTTCCATAATGTGTGTTGTCATTGTTTTTTGACTTAATATGTTTCTAAAGAAAAATCAGTTCAAGCTGAAAAGGCTGCAACAATTTCAGACTCTTGCACACATCCAAGCTTTGTAACAGAATTGGTCACCATTCACGTTGCCTTGCTGGCAGTAACAATAATAACAATAATAATAATAATAACAACTCCTCGATCTTTATGCACTGCAGTGGAGTTACAAAGCTTCTTTGTTGTTGTATTTCAAGGGGTAGCCCACAGCGGTTTCGAGGCACTCCAGCAGGGAGCCTGCTGAGAGGAAGTCCAGCTCCACCTCGATGAATTTGATGTAAATGGCGTTGTGTTGAGACAAGTCTTCGCCCCCCTGACTCGTGAGGCTGTGGCGGCAGTTCTCCTGCAAGAAACACGTCACAGCGGAGGGCTCACCATGGACGTGGTGTTTGCTAAAACCCTGAAAGTGCTGGAAGAGACACTGCTGTATGGTCCTGTCCTCAGCTATGCCCAGGTAGCAGTAAGTGACCTTACCCCCAGTCCTGTCACTCTGCCCACCCTGTTCTTCTCCTTCATCATCCTGACTTTGAGCCCCATTTTCTGACTTGCACTGAGGTAAGCTATCGTCTTCACTTCCATCTTGAGGTGCGGTGATGTTGCAGGACGAGATGGCTTCATAGCCGATAGCGTAGAGTCCATAAGCCTTGGGGATCTCCCCAGGAAGGAGGTAGTGGAATGTGCATTTGCTGCTGCCCGCTGCTCTGGACTGAGCTACAGGGACCCAATCCACCTCCATATGTAGCTCCAGACAGCGCGCCTCACTGATGGTGATGTCCAGGAACTTGTAATAGACATTCTTCCAGTTCATCTTCTGAACTTTGGTCATGATAATGCGGCCCTCGGGCTTCTCTGGGTTGAAGTACTCGCGGAGTCTCTTGCCCAGTGGCACCTGCGAGCTGATTTCAGCGTAGTGGTAGCGCACATCCTCGCGCCAGCGCGTGTTGTAGCCCACGCCGAAGATGGCCAGTTTGTTGGAGAGGTGCAGCCGCGAGAACTCTGTCCATGTCTGGAAGTGCTCCCATTTCAACTGCACCGACTCCAGGATGCGCATCACGGTCTGCATCATGTCCCTTTTCCTGCAGAGAGAGCCAATGAGAGCTCAAAATACTTTTGCTACCTCTGCCCGATTTATTGATTTTCACTTTTTGGTTTGGAGCTTCAAGAAATATTCATGCAATAATATCTACAGATAAGAAATAAATAATTTTTTTCCAAATGATGTCAGTATATGATGCGTTTTCTTTGTTTAGACACAAGTAAATAGGGATTAAAGTACATGAACATTTCTGACTAAATATTTAAAACAGACACAGTAGCAGATAATATTGCACACAGACACAGGAAATTAATGTAAGCCTGTTATTCTCAAATCTAGGATCATGTTTATCTGGTTGGATCGGTTTGAAGAGGCACATGTTCCCATATGATGACTGCAACAAGTACTGTCAGTCTCATTCAGGGTAATGTCAGTCTGACATTACCCTGAATGAGACTGACAGATTACACATTATATCTGACAATGTCAGATATAATGTGTAATCTGTGTAATGTGTGTCTGCCCTGTTGGCTTTTCAACAGGAATCTGTAAAAATGATCAAGCTAATTCATGACTTAAAACACAAAACCTGATATCAAACATGTTCAATTTACAAAGTGAAGTCGGCCTTTGTTCCAGTTCACTTACTGTGTTTGTTCTGTCAGCTCTGCTTGAATCTGTAGAGCTCTGTTTTTAGGCACCTGGATTTCTTCTAAAGAAAAAAGAAAATTAAAAAAAGAAAAAGACACACATATAAGATCAAACCCACATTCATGACACATTTTGTGACATTTATCACTTGCAACCACCACCCACCAGTCTCCATGTCTCCCTCCTGGAAAGCTGAGTCCAACACTTGGTTGCACCAGTCTTCCTGGGAGAAGTCTTCCAGGGTGCTGCCATCGGACTCCATCTCCTGGTACAGCCCACTGCTGTTGATCAGCACCGGGGCGCAGCTCTGGGAGTCCCAGCCTCCCTGACCAAACACCTTCTCCAGCTGCTCTATGGTGTAGCTGCTCTTTCTCTTGCCTATCCCATGCTCCTTCACACGGCTGTAGCAGCGCCGCAGCGTCTGTATGTGATGAAATAGACCTCAGTGATTTTATGTTGATGACAGTGTGGAAACTAAAATTATTACTCAGCTGTGGCTGCATTAACGACGGCTCTACGGTACGGTGAAAAGATCACAAACAGGGGAGAGACAACTATTGCTGCTACTCGGGAGGATATGCTGCACAATAAATGCATGTTAGAAAGTAGTGTAAGCAGACAGACTGGTATGAATACATGAGCATATACAATATATTCAAGTTCAGTTTTTCATAATTCGGCACATTTCATTTCTATATATTCCCTTGTTTATTAGTCCAACCACTTTATTTTGATAATTTGACATTTCAGAATAATGGTAGAGAATTTTTTATTTCAGCTTTTATTTATCAAATTCTCTGCGTACTTGTTAATATTTGGTGGCACCGTCTTTAAAAGCTTTGCACAACACTCTTGGCCGACTACTCCTAGCTGAACTTGAGCAGCCGAGTCGGGTTTGTGGAAGTCCTTGCATGAACCTGTCTACACATTTTCTATTGGATTAAAGTCTGGGTTTTGTTATGGCCACAAACTTTAACTTTTTTAACCTTAAGCTATCAGGAACAGTTTTGGTGGAACGCTTCAGCTCACTGTCTTGCTGAAAGATTTATTCCCATCCAAGCTGATGTTGTCCTGGCTGATGTTTTCAGATGAAGTTTCAAATTCTCCACATAATTCTTCTTCTTCATGAAATCCACCAGTCCCTCTTGCAGCAAAACCAGAGGATAATGCCACCTCTGTGCTTTACACTTGAGATGGACAATAACCTATAGCCTACGACTGACTTCCAGTAATGACAATCAGCCAATCTGAAACTTCTAACTTCATAACATCAATTTCTGGAAGCTTCCAGGCTGTTAAAGGAGACACTGAGCTAGTAATTGAGATTCTGATATTGTAAAATAAATGTGTCTTTGATTTACTGTGGGAAATGGACTTTTCTTCTGGGTATCATAGATATCATAACTGACTCACCAAAAGCCATGTGTGATAACATTAAGTCTCTAGGGTGCCGACGTTTTAAGTGTTGTTGCCTTAAATGTAAGTATATGTAAAGTTCTGACCTCTACTTATTTAAATACACCAAGTTTCATAAATATACAAGATAATCTCAAAACAATTCACCTTAAAGTGTCAGACAACTTCAAATAACCTAAATATATGTAATATGTAAAAATACCAGAAATACTTTCAAAAGGCAAAGAAAACAAGTACAAGTGTACCATAGAAACATGAAACGGCCTCAGGGAATGTACTTCATTTAAACTGCTCACATACAACACAACACTTCTCTCAACTTCTCTCTTCAAAGAGAGAAGTTGCTGGGTGAGAATCATCAGAGCCATTTGGATGGACATGAGAGGGATGAGAGAGCTCTGAACTCTTTTTTCTAACGCATATGTTTCAGCAGGGGTCAGATTACCAAACCTGTCTAGACCCCTTTTACAGTTTGCAAACAGTGATGACATAAGCGAGCTGCTAACTCATGTTAACAATGGAAATATGGTTTCTAGACTACAACGCTTTGTCAAGCTATGAAAAGGCATTATCCACTGCAAAAATGCTCCTTTAATAAATTGACTTTGGTAAATGGCAACCAACTTCTAGATCCATGTGCTCTTATTGAATGGGTAGAAGATGTTAGTAAGTGGACAAATATTCAAGGGCCCGACAGCTGTGTGATTAATAAACCTAGTGTGTACACCTGTGAGAAACTACAAGCATACAAGTCCTTAAATGATTATGACTACGCTATCTGAGGACATATTTAGAGCATCAAATACTTTAGACAAAGACTCAAAAGTTTGTGTGTCCTGAAATCAGAGGTGCCTCCTACTTAAAGACACACTTAACTTAAACACTTAAAGGTCACAAAATCATTTTGAGGCAGGTTATAATCAACAAACCTGAAAACTACAACTTGACAGCTATTTGCACCTGCACAGCAGAGGAACTAGTATTTGACCTTGTGGCTTGGTAGCTAGTTATCAATTATCAATGTAACCATTACAGTTCTATTATGATTAGAAGACGTCTTAGCCACAGGCAGGATGTGAGAGCAAGTGTTAGTCTCAAGCCCAAATCATACCTTAAGTAAAACTGGATTAGTCATCATCCTCCAACCAGAGACCGTCAGTTGCTTTGAAACGGTTGTGATCCTGTAAAACTTGAGTCCACCAGTGGAATATTGTTTATGGAAACCAGACATTTTGGTGCTTGTAATACTGTTTTCAGCTGGTTCGTTCAGCTCAATGACTGGACTAGTCCGCTACTTCCACTGCCGAAATGCGCGCGCATCTTTTTGATGACGTTGCCTCTAAAAAGGTCTATTGTGTTAGAAAAAGTTAGCATTCAGAGTTGAAGCATCCGTAAGAAGAAAACTGAGTTAATGAGAAGAGCATCTTTGGTTAATGTGGGAGAAGAGCAGGGGGCTTGAGCCTCCAGAGCTCAGCCCTCTGCATGTGCCTGATGCCAAGAAATGATCAGGTTCATGTTGTCGACTGACTTCCTAGGATTTCAAGAGGTGAGGTGGTTTCTAAACATTATTAGACAGGCAGCTACGTTTAAGGTACAAAAGGTTCAGCCAGTTAGATAAACTAGGTAGCAACTTGGCTCATTCTCTGAATGAATGAAACGAGACAGGAAGTCTATGAACCAATACTGCCAAGCTTATTAACAATCAGTAGGAAGAAAAAAAAAAAAAAGATTAAAACAATATAGGGCACATCCTCACGAAAGCTAATTATTTCATTTCAGCTAAATAAAAAGACAATTTGACGTCATCACTTATCACTGTGTTTAAGGGTCACCACTGTGTTTTAACGTCATCAAAGCGGAAGAAAGTGTGACTGGGCTCATTTTTGTCCCCCCTCTCCTCTCACATACGTGTAGAACCTACATGACAGCAGCCGTCAGCAGCTCCAGCTACAGGTGGAGGTGCTGATGATGGAGGACAAGCATGTACCGTTACCTCATAACCTTATTTACCTTCATCCTCTCCCTGCACTGGGACGGTGTCCTCTCGTATCCAAGCTCCGCCAGGGCTCTGGACACCCGCTCGTACATAGCAGGACCGGGGGCCTTACCGGAGAACACGGTGCCCGCCACCTCCAGCTGCTGCATCCTCGCCTCCGTGAGCCTCTCGTTGCCCCACACCGCGATTAGGGCGTTTGTCTCGGACGGCGTCCACGACATCCCACGGCAAGCCGTGAAGCTGTTGGAGGAGGACGAGGCCGCCGTCCTGCCCACGGCCCCTGAACCCACGTTCAGAGGCGAGAAGCGGTTAGGCGTCGAGGGACTGGACTGGTATTGATTGCTATCACTCAAATCCTCCGACTCAGGGGATGGCACCTCGGTTTTCGGTATCTTTAACGGCGTCGATATCTCCGGAGACTGCTCCGCGTTACTGGACGCCGCCATGTTGCCTCTGTTGCTAAGGGGAGGGGAGGGAGGTGACGTTCAGGGCTGTAGCCTAGAAAGCATGAAGAAAAATCCGACATGGATCCAAGCAGCGCTGCAAAGGTGGATCCTGGAAGAACCAGACCTTCCAGATACAGGGGCGTAGCTAAGACGGCCTCCAAACACATGCCCACCGCTACATATGAAAAATAAAGTAACCTAAAAGAATCCCATACAGATCTGTGGAGTTTGATTATTTAATGCAGAAACACTTATACTGTTGTATTCATGTTCTCCACAAAGGTGAGTTTACACTTTGTTTTTTGGGCTGTTCCAAACAAAATGACCACATGGTGGGCCTTCAAAAAACGTGGTCGTGCAGTCGCACTGCGAGAGAGGTTCAAAGACGGCCGTGCAACCAAAGATAGACTGGGACAAAATTCTGCCAGAAATGTAGGATGTCTACATACAAAGTTGATTAGATCCATGTTGCACCATATGACCAATAAACTTCTGCTAAAATCTCAGCCTGTAGGCACCTTTAGGCATCACAGTCTCTCTGTGGTTATGAGACGTGAATGCATCAATAAAATAAGAAGCAATAAAGGATTTTCAGCAAAAAAGACAAAGTGCCACATGCATCTGCATGCGTGTCAGTTTTTACTGTGGGCCAATGTTCAATTGAAATCAACTTTATTTATATAGCGCCAAATCACAACACAAGTCATCTCAAGGTACTTTACAGTGTAAGGTTTAAGACCTTACACATTATATAAATATATACAGAATAATGTAGAAAACCCAACAGTCCCA
>JAUMHL010000006.1:1813579-1870781 GCA_032362345.1 Sandelia bainsii | reverse complement strand
CCTTGAGATGACCTTTGTTATGATTTGGCGCTATACAAATAAAGATGAATTGAATTGAATTGAATTGAATTGAATTGAATTTCCTGTCCAACAGCCGGTTCTTCTGCTGTTGCAATGTAAAGAACTGGCTCAAAATTAAGCACTGGCTCAGAACCAGCCCTGGTTCTGGCTTAGTGGAAAAGGGGTAATTGTGCTGTCTGTCACATATTGGATGCACAATGGAATAAAACCACATAATGACAGTAATATAGTTATGATTATTTACACTTTAACTTTTGGAAAAACTGAGGCAGTTTGGTAATACTATACCAGAATTCCACCAATAAGGCCCAGGCCTTTTCCACTAGTGTAGTCCACCAGATCTTTCTGTACAGATATACCTTGCATATAATCTATAATTTTGTATTTGTATGCAAGAAGATCCACCCCACTGGTTGTAGCTTGAGAACTGATCAAGCATCAAATCTTAACAGGACTCTCTTAATGATCTCTGAAATGTTCAGCGACTTAATTAGATGATGTGCTTTGCATTGTGCCAGAGAGAGTTGGGTCTGCTTGTAAATGCATGTGAGCACAGGGGATGAGGATTGGGGGAGGCACTTGGGGGCAGGGCTAAAATCTGGATTTCTTTGTCTTTTAATTCTCAGTTGTTTTCCTTGCATAGCACTGTGTTGATTTTTAAACATTGCTCCACTGTCAGGCTCATGAATGAAGACAGAGATCAAAATCGGTGCAGCAGAACCAGAAATGGTCTTTTTTGACTCCACACATTTTTCCTTGTCAAAATCTTACACCTACATCACCTACAGTGCAACTTGACTCACAGTGCGGTATGAGATTTGAGTGTGCTAACAGGGGACAATATAACCTGCAGCCTGAGGCATGGATGAGGAGCAGTCTGCACAGTAAGCTCACTTCATTCACTTCACACTTATTCAGACTGAAGCGCCGCTGACTCAAGACTCAAGGTGCCTCATGTTTCTCAGACATCACACAAAGGCCACTGGAGACACTAAAGACTTTTTCATCTATGCAGCAGTGCTTCGCAACACCTGAAAACACATCATTCTGATCCTTATACTTGAGGATGACATTGCCATTCTTAACAAACCTAATAGATTCTCTAATAGTTTATCACAAGTATGTCATTAGTGGCATGGGACATCCATATGTGCTACAAAATGCTACGTTCAGTAGCTGCATTACCTTATACTGCATTTAAGCCCAAATTAAGAAAATATCACATGGATGCCAAATTACAGACATGCTATAGCCATCTTGATTCCCTATAAGTTGCATATTGCGGCTTTAACACATACTTACTGAGAAGGTTTAAATATCAGGTATGTTTGAAGCAGTTTAATTGTCTTGAGTAATGTTAACAATTTCACAAGTCTGGTCTCTTCTGATCATTCCTCCTCTTAATTTAGGACTTTAAAAGATCCCTCCAAAAGATGCTTTATATGTAGGAGAAAATCCACAGTCCCCCACCAAAAATGTGTTAAAAATTTTACCCAAAGTCAAGATAAAGCTTCAGTTGCAGAATTTTTAGTACAAAATCCCCTCTTTGTGTTACTTTACTTCCACTGTAACAAACAAAAACAAAGTTTACTTTCTTTATACTAAAAGGTCTTTGGAAGATGACTACTTTTATAAAGACTGCTTAAGCCCCACTATTCTTTAGATCCACATTCGAATACATTTTGCACAGAACAAGACTGTGGATGTTGCCCCCCACATCACCTTTTTTATTGACTCTAAGAAGCAATCTCTTTACTGATGGCTTGGTTTTTTTTTACAAACTAATTACAGCAAGTAAAACCTCTTCCAGTGTTCATATGAGCACCCAACTGATACCTGAAGTCTTCTAGCCTAGTTAAGTTGTCAATGAGATAATGATGCCATTCAGGTGTTGCCAGACTGAAAATAATCATTTCATCAGACAATGCAATCACATACACACACATAACCAAACACACACACGCTCACTATTGTCCAACCTTCTTCATGATGATTGAAACTCTACAACTCTAAATTAAACTTCCCTCAGTGATTTAAATCAAACTCTAATTACACAACGATGACTCAACTTGATTTTGTTTGGAATTGGGTCATTTAAACTTCTCAAGTTAGCAACTCAAAGTATCAGATGTCGGCATCAGAAACTAAACAAACAAGGTAAAAAACTATGTCTGGCCTCTACACCTCTGGTCATTGTAAAGCAGCTCTCTCAGATCTCAGGAGCCTCTAAATGACAGCATTACCATTAGAGCTACTGTCATTTCCTGAGAGGCCAACAATTAGTCCTTGCCAGCGGGCTAGCCGTGCTAATGGCTTCAGTGTGAAAGATGTGAGAGCATCCGTACCAGGGGTGGAGGAAGGCCAGTGGGTTCCTGGAAAAGAGCCACTCATCTCTCTGCCTTAATTGCCATATAGTAGGGTTTATGGAGTGGCAGGAGGGACTGGTGCCCTGTGAGAGGTTTTGTTAAGCTGGCTCTGGTTTATCTTGCTCCCGACCCCCCCTTAGGGCCAGAAGAGGTGGGCTGTAAAATGGACACCAGATGGAAGAAGCCTAACAGAGAAGAAGAGCAGGGGGAGGAGTGGTTGAGGATGGAGCATGGTGGGTGACTTGGCTGGCTCCACAATCCTTGTTTCCATGTGAGATGGGCATGTGTCAAAGTATTACTGAAAATTACTGTAAGATGTGAACAACACTGTGCTGTAAACTCTCTGCTGAGCAACTGAGAGTGGTTTGATAAGTTTTAATAAAAAAAAAGTTTAATGTTAATTTCCCAAAAAGTATCAAATAGAGATTTTCCACAACGTTAAGTTTTCTATCAGTACAAACCTCTGGTTTTTGGCACGCCTGCTGCACCTGCTGTGTTATTCCAACCAATTTTCTGGGGCCTGCCCAGTGATGGTACAGTTAACCAAGCAAGACAAGCACTATGCATTTGCATCACAGAGACAGTGGTGAAAAGAAATAGATGGGGACTAAATTGAGAGGGAAAGGCTGACAGTGGGTCAGTCTTGTTGTTCTGTCTGTTAATCATTCCCCAAGCCCCTCTGGCTTCAATAAAGCAGAATAAGAATATAAAAGAACAATTTGGGCTGCCCCAGCTGTGAATAACCAACCCATCACGCCACACAATAGCCCAGTCACGCTTGCTGTAATTCAGCTTGTGATCTCAGACACGCCCCTCTCTTGCCACATCTTTGTTAAAGTCGTCCGTTGGCCATATCATTTTCCTCTCTCCACCCCTCCTGCATTGCCAGATGGTTAAAATCCATAATTTACCACCCCCCACCAAAAAAAAAACTCCCTCGGACCCCTGCTTCTACGTCTCACCACACTTTGACATTGCTCTCACTGTGGCTCATTACTGGCCAATAGCAGCCCACCCTCTTGGCTAATTAAGCTCAGCTTTGTCGAGCTGTAGTGAAATAGCTTAGTGAGCCAGGAGGAGGTCTCAGCACCTGGGGAGTCTACCTGTTACAGTGCCTGGCTCATCATCCTCTCAGAGAGGGAGAAGCAGGCGGGGATGCAGGATATTGGGGGGGGGGAGCTGGCCGGCCTCCACTGGCACTTAGAGAAAAGGTGGGGTGGCAGCCGCTGGTGCATAATGCAGTTGTTTTAGCAGCCTTGTGAGCATTTTAGGCAGGACACGCCTTAGTAGGTACCGGGCAAAATAAACACAGTACATACATACAGGTTTTCAATCTGCTGTGGTCCCGCATGTGTTTGTTTAACTCACTAAAATGCTAAAATGCACTTTAACCCTGTCAGAATGAAAAATCAGAAAGACACACAAAACCAAAAACCAACTAAACCTAACTAATTGGAAAAACTGGTGTTCATTCCCCTGTCAAAGTGTCAAAGATTTTTTTTACATTCTGTATTTAAAAAGATCATTGTGGCACAGAAGAAAGATAAGAATAAATGAAATAAACTGCTAAGTAAGGGACTTTTAATGGATGAGATGAGATTTTAGATTCGACAGCATTGTAAAAAATGACAGTAAAAGATCTGTCCAGGTGAGTCCTGGTTAAAGTGCTTATTAAGCTGTGACTGGTGCTAGGCATTGATTTTCTCTTAGACTGTGTGGCCTCTTTGAAGATGGCTGTCCACCGCGCGCAGCACTGTGGGAAAGCAATCAAGCTCAAAAGTTTTCTCCTCCTTCAGTTTCTCAGGCTGACCGATAACTCATCTGTTTGGGCTCCAATCAATACGATGCAGAGCTCTTCACTCTTGCACCGCATTATTTTTCTCTCTTCGACGCTGATTGGAATGAACTCCAGTGTTTGGAAGGTCCACGCGCTTGATTGTGAGAATGTGAACCAGCCTCTTTGGATGGCGAAGTCTTTTTACGAGGCGAGTCACATCAGAGTGTCGCTGTGGAGCCGTGCGAAGGGTCAGTCTCTGAGAAGCACTTGAAAATAGCAGCGCTGTACCGCAGGGCTGGAGGAGTCTGACCTGAGGGAGCAGACGTGTTCTGAGGGCTTACCAAAATTACCACCTTCAATTTGGGGGAGTTGGGTCTGGTTATAATATTAATGAATATTTAAATTAGTGCTTTGCATTTATCTGCATTCATCTGAAAATAAAAGAGTAGGAAAATATGAATAGATTTATTGGAATTTATATGGAAAGGTGTGTGGAGGGGAATTCATGAGATGCAAATGTCTGATAGGATAAATGACAGGTCCATCTTTTCCTACTTAACATCCGTGGGGTCGTGGCTAATTGTGCTTTTGTTGTGCAATTACCCAGAGTTTGCTCAGGGTTTAGAAAGTCCGGATGTGGGGTGCGGTTAGTGCTTTGTTTAACTTCCTCCCCTTGTGGCCCCCCAAATGTAACTTAGGCCCCTGGAGATCGGATAATCCCCTGACTAAAGCATATTGGCTCCGTCACTCCCAGTTACACTGCCTGCTGCATGACTGCCGACGAGAAGAAATAGATAGAAGCAGATGACGCGCGAGGATTCTGTCTTGCTCGTCAAAGGGGCACACTTGTGCAGGTTTCAGCCATGAAAGTGGGAAGTCCAAACGCTTTGAAGCTTGCTTTGAAGTTATGAGGCAATTGGAGGAAATGAGGAATTGGCCGCAGGGTTTCCTGGAGAGCCGGTTTGTGAGAGGCATGATTGGACACAGCACCCCAGAGGGGGGAGACTGCAGCCATTTTGCTCAGCAGGCCTGTCCTTCTGGCCTGCACACTAAATGTATAGGACAGAAACTCCAATTATGGCACTTTGGCATATGGGCAGTAGCAAGCACCCAGCTGTAATGATGGACCCTGCCAACTGCTCGCTGGTCTAGGTCAGTGGCACATGATATTTATTGCCAAAAAATCAAAAAAATACCCCCAATTACTGCCACCTCCATTACTAATGGTGGTTGTGGATGTATCAGCACAGGAGGCAAAGTCTGAGGGGGGAGAATCATACACCTGCAGCCTGGTTGGGAAGCTGGCTGGCTGCTTGCCTGGCTTTCGACCTCCTCTATCCAGCTGGGAGAGACGGGCTGGGGATGCATCTGGCTGTCTTTGCCCCAGCTCAGAGGTCCCCAAGGGGGCAAACTGCAGCAGTACACAGCACCAAACCCCGGGCACAGATGTTCCACCCTGGTAGCATGCGGAGTCTAGTGGCACATCACTACCTTTCTGCTGCCCATCTGACTGCAGCTGCTGGCAGCAATCACGTCTTGCTGCTCAGGACAAGTCAGACATTAACCACACTTCATCTCAGCTGACACTCATCCAGGGGAATAAGACTCACAGCTTGTCATTACACTGACAGGCAGAGCAGCCGACGGGACAATGCGCTGCTGCATCAGTAAGGCCACACTTTTCTTTGGGCATTAAACACACAGACTCAGGACCACGTAACTTGTAACGGTTGCTCCTGAACAAGACGTGAAGCTCCTCAGGCGATAGCACAAGCCCAATCTGAACACGGGTATAGTTTTTAGAAAGAAACGTTCTGGAGGAAAAAACAATGAGATTCATGAAACATGCAAGGAGTCAGATCTAATTCAAGTTTAGTGAATCTAAAATAGTCATAGCTTTAGCATGATATGATACAGCTCCTTCATTAGGGATGCAGCTTCAAACATTTTAAGCAGCTTTAACCTTGAAATGGTAATGTCCCTCTGTGATTACATCCTTTTACAAAAGTTGATAATTAAATGTGTCTTTTATTAGCACTTAATGCATGCTGGGGTGTCCAAAGCTTTAGATGAACTGGGCAGCTTAAAGGTATCAATGTATTTCTGTGTGTCAGTACAATAGTTAGAAAATGTTAATAGAGAAGCAAAATGTGCAGGGATTTCATTTTTCTGTCAGTCTGGTGCTCCTCTGAAACTGTAAAAATGTTCCATTAAGTCAGTTAACACAAAAGAAAAAGAAAAAAGATCAACTCCATTTATTCAACAGTCCTGTCTGGAAGCCTTTTAACATGCAAACTTCTCTCAGTAGATTTGGCCTGAGCTTCTTATTGAATAGAAAGAAAATAATAGCATGTAGTAATATTGTGTAATAGTATAGTATAGTTCAAATGTGATTTTTTTCAGCTTCCTGTCCACGGTGATTCTGTATGGTGTGCTCTGTTCCTTAGTTTGGTTTCTTTGGATCCACTGGTTTTACCCATAATACTGTATTTAAATTATTTAGGAACCAACAAATGAGGAAATGAATCAATCCCCAAATAAAAGCAGATATTCAGAAACTCCCAGCAGTCTGGACTGTGGACTAGTCCCAGATATAGGTCAGTGAAAATTGAGAAGAAAACAGTATACAGATTATAATGAGGTTTAATTCCACCAATCAGCTGCCATTTTCTCACAGCTCAAGGCTACATGTGTTAAACCAGAAAACATTATTTTCTGCCATGAGGTTGATATTCATGGTTTTGTGTCTAATAAGTCAAATACTAGATTGGACTAGATTGCTATGGAATGGCACAAGATGACTTGAAATGACCTTGATCATCCCCTCATTTTTCACATTTCTGGCATCAACAGCAGGTCAGAATGTTCACCTGATATCTCAGCAGTTACGACTGACTGGCAGTGCATTCAAACCAGATGATGTGTCGATAGATATATGTCTGACTTGGAGACCTGTTCCTCAGAAACTTGCAGGAGTCAGAGGTGTAACAGCAGACTCACAGATTAAAAGTAATTTATTGCAGAGTTCTGGTGGAAAAATATGCATCACCATGGATGTATGACAGATTTTCTCAATATTTACATGTTTGAATGCAAGAGTCGGGGTGTGACACCTCCTGTATCCCCAGTTACCCTCCAGTAACTTTTCAGATGCTTTCCATAGTATGGTCAGTTACTCTACCTTAGACAAATATATGAACCCATAAGTGAAACAGGCACATGCACATTGAAGGTAACACTCTAACTGCATCTTGCAGCTGATCTGGAGGAGATTTCCTGTGACTGCTGTCTGACATCACACCACTGTGATTTCATTCCATTGATATTAATGACTTTGGTGATCCTGATTTGTTTTCTCGTTTGCCATAATCAGGTAAAAATAATAATTCATGAAACCCTGATTTTGATCTACAAAACTAATGATAAGCTCAGCTGTTCTTTGTATATGGGGCTAATTAATACAAAGTCAGACATTACACCTGATAAACATCAGCATGATAGCATTGTTGTTGTGAGTATGTTAACATGTTGATTGGCATCTGTCTCAGACCACTCCTGTGTCTACCTACGCAACTCTTACTTCACGTGCTACAGCAGAAATCACTTTTCTATTTATTTAATTTAAAAATCACAAGTCACACCCTGACTTCAAAATGATTTGATATTCACATCGTAACTGCAACAGTTAAAAAAAGGTTGAGTTGACTAGTATAAGTTGAGTTTGAACTATAAAAAAGTTAAAATGACATTTCTGTGGTGATGGCTGCTTGTTTCACTTGTTTAACTTGAAACAATAACCATGTCGTTATGTAAATGTGACTCATAATTGAACTACAAGTATTGATTTAAGGATTCACACTGACTTTTTCTGACTTTGGTCAAACCTGTGTGAGAATGTTAAAGGGGCTCAGACTCTAACGAGCATCATAGCGAGACAAAGACATCCCTCCAACGGGATGCTGACATTAATGACCCATCTGCATCTTTCTCTGCATTAACATTTGTGTGAAAAGGCCGAACACTCAGTGTGCCACCATTCATCCCTCTGTTTGATGGATTTGCATGAAATTTGGTTTCATGCTTCAAGCAGAGGTCCCTGCATCCCTGACAAAAGCAGCTTCAACAAACGCAAAGGTCACCATGCAGGCACCTGCTATTCTGCACTATGGTCACACTCAGTTAGAATAATGCTGCTTATTAAAGAGCTAATATTCAACATGGCGAACAAGTGTCATTTTAATACTATTGCTGTTACTCTGTTATGTTGCAACATGCCAGCCCTGTGATACCTGTACATGTGCATGAAAAAACAAACACTTTTAAAGAAGTCTGAAGAAGATGGCATTTAATGGTTTTGTAATAAATATATAATTTTTCAAACATATGCTAACATAGCAAACACAACATTCCCCAGAACACACAATGGTCATAATGGTAGATTACATGGCTGAAGAGAGTCATTATAGAGAATTATAAGTGGCTGAGGAGAGAAACCAGGGAGCATGCAATCACAACCACATCTTTGTAGTGGCACTTCACTGCTGCCTCATTATGGCTTGTTTATGACAATTTTAGAAAAACGCAGTTTGGTGTTGAACATAACTGCAACAACATTATCATCATGTGCAAGTTCTGATTCCTGTGTTTTTTTTTCCATCAGGTGAAGGCAGAGCTCTGACTGGTGCTACTGGCTCATTTAAAGGACAGCGCAGACTCTTGCATTATCTATACCTACGTGTGTGTTCCCTGTAGAACTCTCAACTCTTCTCATGCTGTGTAACCTGACTGTAAATGGAGAGACTGTGAAGCGAGGTGTACCTTTCCTAGACTGTTAATCACCCTGCTATAGGGACTTGGCTGTGGAGGTGGAAAGTCTGCTCTCGAGCAGATTGATTGAGGAATTACTGCGAGTGTGAGCGTGCATATGTGTGTGAGAGTTTCTGAAGAAGCGTGGAGCTCCCTAAGTGCTGCGGTCATGCTGTTTTAGACACAGACAGAAACTGTTCACCTGTGCGAGACATGCGTATAGCCTTCACATCTTTTTAAAGCACACCCATGTCAAATGGCTGGAACAGAATGACGAGATAAAATGACTTCCACACACAACCCACCCTGTCATCAGATATCGATCTTACACACCTCCCTTCCATATCGTGCCCATATTGTACTCCTATTAGCTCCTTATGGCTATAGCTGGCACAGATACCAACATGCATGGAAGACCCAGTGAAAAGACCCTAGAACTACGGCATGGGAAAAGGGGGTTGTCACGGCAACTTTGTTGGCTCCCATTGTCACAGTGGTGGAGCAGGAAGACAGGGTCCGGATGGGGGGGGCGGGCATCGTTAATAGGAGTCACACTGTGGCTGTCAGCGGGGCGTCCGGGGCGCCACATGCGACCATATTGCTGTGACCACACGTGCATGTCACGGATGATTTGTAGACTATGCAGACCATGTAGACTATGGCTATAGCGTGCTTGAGCATGATTGAAGGCATGTGGGTAAATTTCTTTCATGCATATGCGCACACATGCGCTCTTATGCAGTCTCCTAAATATACACAAGTTTGACCAAATAAGTGAAACACTTTACAGCAGCCCTGCAGTCATGGCACTTCACTGCAGCTGCTGATTCATTTCAGCTATTTTCCCCATAAATGTGTGAAATAAATGTTACGACTTCCACCACTGCACGACAACATGAATACAAAATACATAAGCTTAAAAGAGAAAGCTGCATGCCGTAAATGCAAGAGTGGAAAGGTTATATTATGTGCGTGACAGTACTTTTCATGAACCTTCTACAGCTTACTGCTGCTAGCGCAATTTTTTTATTGTATCTGTAACTGCGTACACTGTAGTACTGAAGGAGCGCAAATTTTCTCCCCTGCATGGTGAGTGTTGCATGTGGAATGAATGACAATGAATTCTACCTCAAACACAGAGTTTAAAGATATATATATATATCTATATACATATATATAGATATATATATATATCTTTTTTTTATTTTTTTTATTTTTGCAGTTACTAGCAGCATTATGTAGCTGTTTTTTGCCACTAAAATCAATCCAACCTACACTTCACCCAAGCAGCAGTCAGATATTTTTGAAGACAAATGATGCAGCCATGAGAGAGTGGAAGATATTCTCATGCACTGTACTGTCAGAAAGTGTGCTGGTGAGAAAACAAACACAGTGACAAATGACGCAGCAGGAGTTTGCCTTATCTCACATCTGTTTGTCCAGCATGTACTGTATGCATGTGTATATGTATGGTTAAGACAGTGACAGTAAGTCTATTTTCCCTTTTGTCCACCCTCCGATTTAAATCCTCCTGGGATGATTATTAAACTAATAATTAAACATTTATTGCCAACAGCACCTGCTCTCTCTCCCTCATCTGGACCCCCCCGGGACCCTAACACAGAGAGAGAGAGAGAGATAGAGGAGAGCGGGAGAAGGAGGGAGGGACACAGGAGGAGCTAGAGGGAGGGGTTGGAGAGAGGAGAGCAGCAAATCCAAAGGGGTCATCATCACATTGCTGGATTCTTTCACACCGGCGAGAGGCAGTTTTTTTGTGTGGTGGCAGACAGCGTGTGAAGTTATGTGATCCCAGAACAAAAGAAACAAGGAGGAAGGAACAATCCGATGCTGAGGAGGAACTGGAGGGACTCACAGCGAGGGGGCCCCCCCAACTCACTCTGACATCAACAAGCAATTAATCAAGAAAGCTTGATTTCTTTTAGTCAACTTTTGCATCCAGATTTCTCATTTTTTCTTCACACTTTAAGAATATCTTGATGTTCTTGAACTCATCTTTGGATCCAAAAGACTCTGTCACTGGGTCCTCTTGGTGTTAAGAACAGTTACAGACTCACACTTTCTTTTTAAAGGAAGCATAGTAAGTGAGAGACAGTGAGCCCTGCAGTAGGAGGGGGAGTGGAGTGCAGGTCCCTCTGTGCGGCAAGATGCTGCGCTATCTGATCAAGACCCTGCTGCAGATGAACCTGTTCACCGACACCATCCGAAACCCGTCCAATGGCACCGATCCCTACTTCAACGTCTCGCTGCCCTCCTTCAACAGCTCCCTGCTCGACTGGGGAAACTTCACTGGCTTCAACGGTAAGAGCGTGGAATTTCCTTTAGCATCCTCTCCTCCATCCTCCCCTATTTAAACCCTCCCTGCCCACACTGGCTTGTCTTTTTTGCCTCTTTTATGTTCCGTCTAATGCAAAAAAAGGGACTCCTTCTTGAAAAAGACTGGAAACACTGTCTTTTGTGATGATAATGTTAAACTGTGGGATGAAGCAGGAGGGAGAAAGGAACTGTCATGAGAGTAAATCCCATGTGAGGTGACTAAATACATTGTGCTATCAAATTTAAGATCCGCTGCTCTCAGACCACATGTAACCTGCATAATGAGTATCTAAGAACTTTTGATGGCAGACTACTTAAAGCTGATTATGGGATAAAGCTCCAGGAAAGAGCCTCCTGACTTGCAAACTAAGACATATACATGAAATAAGTGAGGATGATTAAAACAGGGTGATCTTGTCTTGAGATAAACTTCTTAATCAGACCTCCCCGGTCTCGTGTCCTCAAGCAAAAACACTTCTGCCACACAACAATCCCCACTGATCATCGCAGCGCGCCAGGATCACACGCTTGTCAGAGTGTTTTGTGGAGTGTGAGTGAAATGTCACAGAGAGCAAGTATTAACCAGCAACACAGTCTATCTTGCAGAAGCATGATCGGCAGCCTGTTCACTCTGTTAAATGAAGCTGTCTGCTGTCAGACAGGACGGACCTGAGCTGTCACATCTCCTTAACTTTTGCCACAGGGATTCTTTCTCTCTCGCTCTCTCTTCTTCTGCTTCGGTGATGAAGCTCAGTCTTGCAGCACTCTCTGTTTGGCTCCAGGTGGAATTCACAAAGGACTCATTTAGTTATGGTTGTGGAAGGAATTAGGTTTTTTACTGTGTGTCTGTGTGCATGGGCTTATTAACATGGTGTAATGAGATGTCCCTGCTGTGCATTGCTGTAATGCCAGCTCTGTTTATGTGTGTTCATGTAACTAACTGTGTGTTTGCATATATGTATGGCAGAGATAAGTCAGCAGATCACCTTGATGTGTGCTATAATGAGCCCCCCAGCTTTGTCTCCATGTCAGTGCATACCAATGAAAACTGCAGCACATACATACACACTCACACCATTGCCAGGTGTGTTGGTGTCACATTCAGCATATTCAATATGCTAGTTTAGAAGAGCAACTCTCTCTCTCTCTCTCTTTCCTTCCTACTTCTGGTTTCCTATATATGCAGCTGCTGCTCAGCTTGTGTCCATCGACTGATGGTTAAGAGCCAGTGAGATGGTTCCAGTGCCCTCTTTGTGCTGCCTTGTGTGGGTGTGTATGTGTTTAAGTAATTTATGTGTATTTTGTCACAGAGGGGAGTGAGGTTTGCCTTTTGATGAGTGGACACGGGCGTCAACGTTAGACCTACCCCCCCACACTTTCCCCTTCCGTCCCCTTCTCTCCTGAGAACCAGTTTGAAGCAGCGTGGTGCTGGCTGTATCAATAATACTGACTTTATAGCTTCTCTTCTGTCGCCCTCACACTTCTATTTCTTGCCCTCTTTTCATCTCCCTCTCATTCACAGGCTCTAATGGAGTGTAGATTGAGCGTGGTGTTCACTCTTAGGATCTATAGCAGGCCCAATGAGAGAGGGAGCATGAGAGGCGAGGAGGAACAATGAATCTATTGAGAGGAATCTATCTGGTGCAGAGCAGCACAGGCTGATGGACAGATGTGCCTCATGTGCATCAGGCTTCATATTCAGTGGCATCTCACCCTAGAGCTCTCCTCCCTGCAATCTCTAGGTGATATCGATAGTATCAGGGAGTCTAAATGGGGACGGGTGGTAGATGAAATTGTTTTACTAATCAGTGAGAAACAGAATACAAGGTTTGTCCGTTGTAAACTAGTGCAAATGGATATAAATTGAACAAATGGAGTGAATGAAAGGCACATCACTGATATCTACATTTTTTTCCTGCAGACAAAGTCAATATCACTGTTTCCACACAAAAAAGTCTTGTCCTTTGTCATCATTACCCAAATATAGATTGATACCCCACATATAGTTAAGTTTTTGAATAATAGAGATGTATTTCACCAGACTTCACGTGCTGATTCATCAGTAGGGGGGGCTGCTGGGGGCTGCTGGTCAAACCGTGGGTATCCAGGCGAGAAGCTCAATAGCAAGGCAGTGGGCGGACAGCTTGTTGGGTCGACCTGGAGCTCCCAGGGAGGCTCAATGGGAAAATCAATACAGTCCGATAACCAATTTGGGAAATAATGGACAATTCAGCCAAACACAGCTCTATAGTGGACTGCTGGGGCCTGGCAAGTTTATCTATTAGTTCTTTCACTCGTTCACTCTCTTTGTTCCTTTATCACACCTTCTCTGTTTTCTCTATTGACAGTTTCTTTAGGGACTTTGATCTTACAATAGATGCACAGGGGCTGACTATCACCTGATTTTACTTGACAGTCAAGTTAGTCACACACCAAGACATTTGTTTCCATATCTAATGTATCTATTCTATACTTGGCTTGTCAAAATCTTCACTTAATGTCTTTACAGCTTTAATTTCACTAATAGACACTGATTGTGAGTCTATTACATTGGAGGCAGGATTACACAAAGTCAATACTCAAGGAAAACTGAAAGCACTTGCCTCACATCATTCTCCACTACAAGCAGAAGTACTACTTCAAATTATTTACTTCACTTGTAGTATTAAGTACTTCCTCTAAAATGACAGGTGATTGAGACATTGATATGATACATGTTTATCTGCAAAATAACTGAAGATGTCAAATGGAGTGGTGTAAAAAGTACAATGCTTGCTGCTGGATTGTAGTCGACTAAAAGTTTAATAAAATGGAAATACTCCAATACTTGTACCCAAAGTAGTTAGTTACTACCTCTGGTATATAAATTGACCGTCATGTTAATGTCAGTAGAGAGAATGAACCCATTAGTGGATTTTTTATAGTGACAGTATGAAACTTCAATAAAATTCTTTTAAATTTAAATGTTTGTTATAGATTTTCCTACATAATGTAAATGACCACGCAGTAGGCTTATCTACCTTCCCACCCACGTATTCTCTTTTTATTATGGATTATGAATGTAATGTAAGCTAGCAGCTGCACCCAGAACATAAATGAGACTGCAGAATCTCTGCTTGGGTCTATAGGTGTTAAGACAGGCGCTCTTTAGGGAATGGGTGCATTTGCCAGAAACAGAGCTTCAGAGAAGATGTTGGGCTTATGAATCAATATAAAAAATTGTAATAAAAGTGAACAAGAGTCCTGCTGCAAAGAGAAGCATGGGTGAAGTTCCTTTTTTCATGCTGCTATAAAGACGTAAGCCCTCATTAGGGCGGCTGCTGTGCAATCAATAAGACTTCAGGTCAAGTCCTCCTTTATGATTAAGTAAAGGCAAAGTGTTTTTTTCTTATCTCACTCCAAGTTCATCACTGTAGTTGACAGAAAGCTAAAGAGAAGAACATTGTGTTTATGCCCGAGTTTGTAGGTATGTGAGTGCACCTCTGCGGCTCTCTTTACAAGGATGGATTGTATAGTGTACCTTAGTAGTGAGGCTTTTGAAGACTGTTTTAGAGTAAAGGTTTGAATTGCCGTTGGTATATAAACATCTACACAAAGAAGTGCAAATGTGTGTTCCTTGTAGCTGGTGAAGGTGATGGCTTGGTGTGTAATCATATGTGTGGTGGATGTATTGTAATTTATGGGCGCTAATGCAGCCATTTGTCCCTTCATGGAGGTCAAATATGCTCCCCTTTGCTCTATTCACCATAACTCTGTCAGGAAGTCATTAATGCTGCATATGCATGTGTGTGTGTGTGTGTGTGTGCATATTTTCTAACTAATTACTTCTACATATTTTAATATGCAAATCCCTTAAAAGTATAATCCCCCCTCTACAACATCTACAACTGATTTTATTTGTGCAGAAGCAGAACTGCCTGCAGAATCTTTATCAGTGTGAATCAGCATTTCATACAATAAAACTTGTTCAATTTGCACACTGCCAGAGACGCAATGAATTCAAAAAGAGAGTCTTAGAACTACAGAAGTAAGGCATGCAGCATGGCGCCCCGATGCCCACCAGGAGCTCTGACAGGAGGCTTAAACTTCTTTACCAGGGCACCCAGTGCTGGCTGTTTGGTGCTTATGATGCTCAGTCTGCAGAGGGCTCTAGATGTATATCATAAAATGGAAAGAAAAAAAAGGAGAAGGTGATTACAGTAAAATGGGAATTACAGTTTGGATTGCTTCCCACTAGATCCAAAACATTCTTGCTTCTGTATTCCTCATGTATTCACTGGGAATGGCTGGCTAGTAGACATGCATTATTAATAGATTTCTGGGGAGTATTTTGGAAGCCAATCATCTTTATTCATAGCAGGAGCCAAGTGCTGCAAACCACCAGTTGTGTCCCCTTATACTCACCTGAATCTGCCATCGCCAAAAGCTAAACCATTAGCCAGCATGGCTGTTGCCTCTCTCAGTAAGCCGCAACACATTCTCTTAAGAGGTGGATGCACAAATGTACTGAGAAATGCACAATTCAAAGTCACCAGGAATGCAGACACAAACACTGCTTCACCTCTGGACCTCTCGCTTCCCGTCAAAGCTGGTTTCTAGCTCCAGCGTGAAGTCTGGATCATTAAATGTGACCTTTCTCAGAGAGCTGGTGCTGATGCTAGCACTGCGGCCGCGGCTGGGACTTTGTAGTGGGCTAGAAAGAGAATGTGCAATGACTGGGGAGGGCTCAGTGGCGGCTGGCCACACAAGCCATGATGGAGACCGGGAGGTGGAGGGATTTGAACCCCCACACTGATGGCATCCAGCCAAGACAAACTCATTATTCTGTTCGGGGAGGGTCAGGACTTTTCACACACAAGTCTGGCAATGCACTCTCCAATTATGCTCAGTGGAGCTGTTTTTGTTACAGTTGCTGATCATCACTAATTGAAGAATAAACTTGCACATGCACATTTTATGATGGTGACTTTGCTTCTCCGAGACTCAGTGTTGAAGTATTAAAATAAAGAAGCCCTCAAGATGACACTTTGCAGGAGAGGAAATGAATCAACTATCAACTGTATATACCACCTTGTATTAATGAAAATCACATAATTGTTTGCTGGAAATGATCACAATGACGTGGTCTAGAGAACATAAACGACTAAATCAAGTGTCATAGTGATGGACAGCCATCAGTTTTAACCAGAATAGTACTGCAAGGAGCATAAAGCTCGACTGAGCTGTTATTTCAGCGATGTTAGTTGTTATGTTAAATATCTTGGCCTCATATTTAAAACATATAACTCTGCACATGCAGTAATATTGACTTTACATCCCTGTTCCTCCCGAATACCTACAGAAGCTATTAATGGCAGGTAATGTCATTTTATGCTTTTAGATTTTTAGCACCAGGGGTGGCCAATCAGATATTTTGAGGGGCCAGAGCCACCCATTGCTCACCCCTCTGACACCGCCCCTGCTGACCTGATGCTCTTCAGAAAAAAGTATGGGAGGCTTAATGAAGAGGAAGGGGTGGAAGGAAGAGAGAACAGTAGGTTCAAGTCACAAAGATCTGAGATGATGTAGTGGTGAGGAAAAAGACAACTGTACACTAAATTGGTCAAGAGTAAAAAGCAATACCACTACAAAAACAAAAGTAGATCTACAAACTATCCCTCACATTCCCAGTCAAACTAAGGTGACATCATGGTGTTCATACTCCTCACTTTCATGAAATGATGTCTCTCCTCTCCTGTTCTAAACGTCATCCGTTTTACCTCCTGTCTCTCCATCATCCATCCTGCATTGCTTCATCCTCCTTCTATCTCACACTGTATTTTCTTACTCCTACTGTCTGCTTCACTTCAATTTAGTTTTAATTCACTGTGATTTATCAGCATGCCTGTTGCATAAAAACATTGTCTTATCATGAATACAACCAAAGGAAATAACAAACAGGGAAAAAAATGACAGTCTTCTGTATTTGTAACTATGTGTATGTGGATGACACCATCCTAAGGATGCGAGTCTTCCTCTACATTCATTCTGTACCCTTTCACCTTATCCCTGCATCTGTCCCTCCCTTGTGTCTTTGCCAAAAACCTGTTTGGTCATTTCCAGCACAACATGAATAATATGAGGCGGTACATGCTTGGTGGCTCAACAGCGTCTATTTTTTTATCCCTTATCAGCTCCACTTCATGCCTTTTTTTCAAGCACCAAGCCTGCTGCGTCCCTGCTAAGCTCATGATCCACAGTTTCCCTTTGAAGCCCCAGTCTGTAGCTACAGTACATGCCATCAGTTAAAACACTGAATGAACCACATGAGCTTTTGTAACAAAATGCAATGCAATAATGTTGGGTTATTTTCCCCAAAAAACACTAAACAAAAGAAAATACACAGATACACTGTGGATTGAAACACCATTAAACATTAACAAGATTCAACTGTCCCCCTTAGAACTGTCAGACAGACGTGTGTTCCATGCATAGACCCCTATGTTTGAGATAATAAGCAGAATAATACATAACAGGGCGAGAATGGAAATTAGGCAGCATCTGTAGCAAAGATGAACACTGATGGGGGAAAGAGATGCTACTTCGTAAGCAGGAGACACTGCGCACACACACACACACACACACACACACACACAGACACACACAAAAAAAAAAAATTTGTCTAGCACTTAACAATTCCTAGCATGTTTTATTCTTGTCTCAAGTTTGGGTCTTATCAGGGCTCTTAGTTTGTAGTAACTCATAATTTACAGAACCCGAATGGTATTTGCTTGTGTCTTCCCCTTGTAAGTCGCTTTGGATAAAAGCATCTGCCAAGTAAAGTAAAGTAAAGTAAAGTAAAGACACTTCTGCATATGCTAATAGAGGCTTGGACAACTTTATCGTGACAAGGATTTGTCCAGGTGGTGAGCACGGGCAGATTGGATGGTGATGAAGATATAAGACGGTGGTTAGATTTACTCATACGGGGGCAGGGATTAGTGTCATGTATTTGAGGTAGAAAAAAAAAGCATGGATCAGGGAAGATGATAGCTCTGCAGAATTATAATTACCAGTGCAGCTCGTTTCATTTGCAGACTGTTTGTTGGAGCAAGAGTTGTGATAACCCACAGAGTATTATAAAGCAGTTCTGTTCCTGCAGCGGGCAGCACTTGACAGCTATTGGAGTGAATTGTATCCTGTCTTTTGAAATATTAATCAGAATCCAAAAATAAAAATTTATTATTTTTTGATGTAATGATAATTTTGGTCTGTCTGTAAATAAAAGGTACAGATGTCTCTGTATAGATGAGCAGAGAAATGTTCTGCATATAACCCAAGCTCTCTGAAGCTGTACTCAGGCACAGCAGTGCTTTCACCCCAATGCAAAAAACAGTGCTCACACTCTGATGTTAAGCAAATGTTGTTTTCATTGTCTTATCATTGCTAAGTAGCACTAAACATAAAGTACAGCTAAAGTTTTGCTGGTAACTGGTAAAAAACCAAAGTGCTCACCTGATCTTGATCTTATGGTGATGCTACATGAAATCTTCACCAAGGTTTTAATGCTACAGGTTAATCCTCAGGGGAACATGAATTTCTCCACAAAATTTAGTGCCTGGTCATCCAATAGCTTTTATCTTTCACTCTAAAGTAGAAACCTCAGGGTGGCACAACAGGAAACGTCAGGGGATTAACAGAAATTGTGAAGTTCATCCTCTGGGGACCAGGAATGTATGTGCAAAATTTTATGGCAGCCCAGGTAACAGCTGTGCTCTCGTGGCTCAAAATGTTTCTCTAAGTGGTGTAGTCGTTGTTCTTCAATACTTCTGCTGCTCGCACAACACTGACGTCTTTACTTGTTAGCTATGCTTTATTTAGCTGATGTCATGGTGCCTTTAGTAAATTTATGATGCATCTCCAAACACCGTATTAACATTTTCATTAGAATAATGATTACAAAGAGCCTGTAAACCACGAGCCTGTAACATCAGTCTATAGCATTTTTTAAAAATCATTTTATTATAAGGAAAACAAACTGAGGTGAGACTTTAATCTTAGTGATTCATTACAGAGTTCTCAAAATCCAGATGTTTCCTATACTGTAAAACCTGCTGATAAAGAGGGATTTTATTTATTCAGCAATTATCATAATATCTTCACAAGTTAAAAATATTTAGATGTTAAATGTTTAAATAAGTCAGTGTTAATTGCCTAAGACCTTCTTAATTACTGCAAATACACAAGACAAAAAGAGAGCTTTTGCCTCCATAAATCATCCACACTTTCTATTCTCAACAACTCCTGCTTCGGTATATTAAAGAGGCCGGCAGCACTGTTCATCTGGGAGCTCTCCTACAAGGAGAGGTCAATCAAAATGAAGGGTTAAGTGTGCTGATGACTCAGGGGTCACCAAGAAAGGTCGTAACCCTTAACCCATCTACAAACCCCTCACACCATTTTAACTGAGGGAGCTTCCTGAATATATTGAGAGTGATAGCACAGCCCTTTTGTTCAGCACATCTGCCCTGCACCATTATTATTCCAATCACTGCAATTAGTTATGAGTAGGCATCCGCAGTGTCCTCTCAACAGCACATTATTGCATTAAAGGTAGACACAATGCAGTTTGAGCTGGCTGCAAAAACTTATAGAAAAAAAGTATTGATGTACTTGATATGAAGAACATGTCTTATCTAAAATTGCTTGCCTGAAGTCAGATGTTGCATCATGATTATGAACTAATATCTACATTTGTATGCGTGGCATTTTCCTACTTCCAAAGAATGGGTTTTTGCCTGATAAAACACACTGCTAGGTGTTTTGAAATTACAGCACCAGTGGAGTCAAGGTGTGAAGTACTTTTTTCTGAAAATGTAAATTGATTTTAGCATCTATTGCTGGTGAAATGATTGGACTGTTTGTGCAGTAAAAGAGAGTCTGGAGGAAGATGACTTAGTTATTCTATGCGTTATACCAAATACACAAAAATATATACATGCATGGCGATACATAAACACGTCACTGTCCGTATACAAATATGCACACCAGTGTAAGTGTGACAAATATCCTCTTCACTGCTTTTATTTCCCACATGCACCTTTACACACACACTGTTATACATATAGCTGTCTCCACAATCCATTTCACATCACGATTCTTTTGCCAATTACCTCCTGAATCCACTGGGTACAAAAAGAAACACAAAAAACCCCAGCAAAAACAACCCAGCAGTGCCAACACAATTGGTCATGCATGCCCATGAATACAAATATATAAAAACAGTGTGAGGAGTGTTGATCATGGTGGCTTTGTGTCATATACCATAATATGTTCTCCTTCTGTTGTCTATCCTATTCTAACTGTAATAGGCACGGTGTGTTACACACGTTTAATTTCCATAAAAAATTTAAATATTCTGAAAAGTTTGTGTTGCAAGCTCCTTCTTTAGTTATACTCTCTAAAGATGTCTTATTAGGGGAGTCTAAGGTTGCTGCTGAGCTCAGATGAGGGGTTGGGGGGGGGCCTCCTCAAGGCTGATTTATGAGATTTGTGTTTGCATTTGTAAGGTCAAAACAGACATGACTGTGCTGGAAACTGCTAAATTGCACAGATTAATGAGTTTTTTTTTTCTTTTCTTCAGACTGCTTTCATGTCCCTTTTGTGACTTTGTTTTCCTCTTTGCATCTAATTGTTGACTCTTGTCTTTGCAAAATCTCCATTGGAAATGAGATTTCAATGGGATGAGCAAATCTAAATTAAAAAGTCTAAATTAATTAAACCCACAAGCATGGCTGCTCTCTGATAGTTGTTGTACTGCTAAAAGAATCAATAAATGGGCTCATTCCATGCTAAATGAATACAAAACTGATTTTCAGTATGCTAGAGCAATAATTCACCCATGATTTGTTCAAAATTATTTGATGCATGATCTCAGTTCAGGCTTCAGTGTATTCGTCATGCCACATGCCAATACTGATTCATTATCTATGACTGTATGTAAATGTGTGTGTATGTGTGTGTCTAGAGCATACTACCCATGAGCTGTAGCTGCAACAATCACTAGGCAATTACTAAGTAAACTCTGATTCATCAATACAGTCAGTCTGTGACCTACCCTGACACCGCTTCACCCACACTCATCTCACACACAGACGCGCATGCACGAGGCAAACAAAAGCCCACGTGTGGCTTAACTTGGGCGAATATTCACTTCTCCTCTTTGTCCATTTGCTCTCCTCCATCTGTCTCCAGACGACTAACACGGAGCGACTGGTGTCAGCTTTTAATTGCCATCCTATAAATGTAATTATCTGTGCAGAGTAATGTTTGCAGAGTATTCTAATTCTGACATTTATTATAATGTTGCCTGTGTAAGCCGAAGCCACAATCAGTCAATCAAACCTGAAAACCAGCCTGATTAAAGTGGCCTTAAAGTGTAAAGGAAATGGCATTTTGGTCAGATATTATTATTATATTAACAAACACCAACATATATTTGACATAAGTAGATAACATAATTGTTGTCTTGTTGGTTGCCTGTAGTGGGAGATTTTTTTCAGTCAGAGATGATACATGTGCTGTATAAACACAGTATAACAACAACGCATTAGTGTGTAGTTAAATTAATTTTGTCCTCATTCTTACAATATCTACAGTAAATACAGTCCCATCTAAAGACTACTTACAATAACATTATTTCATCTGTAATTACTTTTTATTTATTACAGTTCACCTTCACCACACTGCTTCTGCTCTGCACACAGTGTTAAAGTTATTATTATAAAAAAAAAAAAAAGTACAATATCAAGTAATAAGCAGGGGCAGGTCTAGAATGAATAGGGGGGACCAGACTGGGGCACACACTCACTGAAGGGGGGAAGTTTTTATTTTTTAATATAAAATGAGTGATATCTCAATAATAAATACACAATCAAGTATAATAAAGGGTTCAGTTAACAGTGTAAGAAATGACAAATACGATGCTGTATGTTTTCTAAAACAACAAATAACTATCACTTTGAATCATGAATGAACTTGTAAATAAATACTAATTAACATTTGGAGGGAGGTAAAAATCCATCCCTTGTAATCTGCCTGGTGGCAAATAAATATTATTTATTTGTTAGTATTTCTAATGAGGATTGCCTCACTTCTCTTTGTGTTGCATTGTGTTTATAATCATAAGCTTAGTACCTACATACAGTACTTTACCACCTTCTGGCTCTAGGGGAGATTTGGGGGATGGACTGTGCCATACTTGGCCACCCTTCTGCCCCCATCTGTGGTACTAAGAACATTTAGAAAATATCAAATTCTTCAGTGTGTCATCTGAATGGTCCTTTAATTAGTTAAAGGGCTGGTTCACTGAATACAGTTTAGCTGATCTTGCAATGATCCATTTCCACTGAGGAAATGGTTCAGTGTTGTGCAGATTACCTAGAGTAAAGAGGACATTACTTTTTTGATAGTTTTGTATATTGCATGTCATTTTTCAGTGCTGCGAGGATCACACATGAAATCCAATTTACCTCCAGTGAGTTGGAATGGAAGCAGAGAGAATGAGTCAAAGGTGGAAAGCCAAGAGGGTGAAGAGGAAAAGATAAAAGTGGAGAGTTGCGGAGGATGGCGACAGTGTGGTGTGCTCTTCAACAATGATGCTGCGTTGTATTTTACAGGAGGGGGTCAGTAAACACACACCCAGCGAAACAGATCACAGAAGAATAGAGGGAGAGAGGGGGAGCAGCTGTGTTGTTGGGTCACATTGTGGATTGATACCACGTAGCAAATTCTCTCAAGGAGCGGAAACCGTGATGACTCCAATTTCAAACAGCAAGATTACACTTCTCTGAGGCAAGAGCAGGGAATTTGAACAGGAAACCAAACACTGAGGTGTGAGGGGCTTTAACATGGAGCAGCTTCAATACTGGCAGTAGCTGTTATTGGAAATAATTCATTTTAAAAGTCTTTAAGCAATTCTGACCACTACTAATTTTCTACTTAATTTTTATTCATTCTTGCTTTGTCTAACAATTTGTTTCTTTTCCTTTTCTAACTTTTCTGTGCTGCCTTAGTAATGATGACGCACTTCTCCTCATAATCATGTGTAAAGTAACAGCCAGTATCTTCTGGTCTTCTGATTTATATTGCTTGGGGTATATATAATTGTATGCAAAATTCAGCTGCAGATTTAGTTGTTTTTTAAGTTAACAGAAGTATCTCCATCCTCTTGAGGGTTACCAAGTACTGACTTAATAGAGTATGCAATTCAACCAGTGGCACCCATACTTCTGCATAGAGCTGCAGTACACAAAGCAAAGATTGTATGAGCAAATAAAGAACTCAAATATCTTTCCAATTTCACTATAATGATAAGAAATATGAGAATAAAAAACTATTCAGTCATCAGTATGTATCAAAATAAAGCTCCTATAATAATCACAAAAAACTTTATGTAGCTCAAATAGAAGATATAGAAAACAACAAAAAGTTTTTAAAAAAAGTTGATTGAAATGATACCACTGATTTCATCAGTCAAAACATGCTCAAGCTGGAAGTTCAAACTGGAAGCGCCTGGACCAGAAAGGTCCAGTAATCCGGTCCTGGTAAAATGAGGAACCAAGAGAAACCTGACTGAAGATATTCAACAAAGAGCTCAACCATATCAATAAAAACAATTAGAATGGCTCTGGGTCCTTTAGGTCGGACTTGGGGCTCTATTTGTAGGTGACTCTGACATGAAAAAGACAAGAACCTCTGCTCAAACATCTGGACAAAGCTGAAAGACACATGAACAGATGCAGGATTAAAGATTGTGACCAGAAGACCAGAAGGCGACCTGCAAAGAGACTAAAAAGTGCAGAGTGAGCTGAGGGACATGGGGCAACGAGGGAGACTGACATTTTCAGGCACTTTAATAAATGTATTAAGATTGGCAGCTCCACTTGCCGTTCAGCAGCCTGATTACCATAAAGCTATTTATTAGGCTGATTTCCCAGGCTGAGAGCAACAGAGAGCGGGGAAAGTAACGGAAGGGGGTCGACGCCATGGGGGGAAGACTGGCAGAAGGTTAAGGGCAAGTCACCATGGAAACAGAGTGGGAGGGTATGAGGGGAGTGATTGGGAGTAGTGGATGTCCATTTACAGGTGGAACAGAGACACAGAGCACGAGGTTAGAGGTGAGAGAGGAGCATCAGGTTTTTATGTGAAGACTTTGCAATCACTCTGGGGGAAATTTCCATAATAAAATCCAGTTCATGGTGGCGTCTGGGTTAATGAAAATTAAATATGCTGCCACTCTTACAGGTGGGTAGCAGAGCTCCCCCCCCCCCACCCCACACACACACACACACACACACACACACACACACCCCTACCTCACCCCCACCCCAGTCCACTATCCGTGCACTCATTTCACATGCAATTAGTCTCATTACAGCAGCTTAACATGCACACTATCGCAGTTCTAATCTATGTACACCCCCTCATATGCATGAGCACTTCACCCAGACCTTCATTAGCACTAATCAGGGTCTTGCTGCTGCCCACAGCGGGGGCCACAGGCACCTCTTTGAGTGCTGGCTCGTCCACGCTGCTCTCATACTGCTCACACAATGCAGACGCAAGAACACAGTAGCTGTGTGTGTGTGAGAGAGAGAGACGCCAACTATTCAGTGTAGTGCATCACACTCTGCCGCTTACAGTAAATAACATGTTGTTGAGCAAACATACACGACTGAAAAGCAGCAGAAAAGCTATTCTCCTAATACCGAGTGTAATTCTATCACCACATGTTACACTGATTACTGCAAGATAAATTCCTTTCAAGGCGGTGAAAGGCAGCAGCTAATAGAAACAGTGTTCCAGTGAAATTTTGATCTTACATTAACATTAAATCAGCTCCTAGTGTGCAAGGTCAGGGGGGCGTTCAGCTCATGAGCACACTCTCATATCTCCTCAATGCACAGGTTGAACCATAAATCGTGCAGAGACAGTACTGTGTGCACTTGCATGCTAATTGGCTTCTGTTACTTAATAGTTCTTACTTCTTATTAGTTAGTTAAGATGCCTGCTGACGTCAGCTTTATAACTCATCTGCATGGTAATATGGATAAAATGTTTAAAATGGATACTGATGAAGGCTTGTAGTTTCCTGTATGGAGCAACGAGTTAATCAGAAAGTTTGCTTAATATAATAACTACTATGCATAAAACATCCAACATGAAATACAAATGTAGAGTTAGAAGAGAAACTAGTCGATCCAGCAGCACATGCTACCTATTAGTGAACCTGTACACAGCATAAGAGGCTATAACAGGTAAATCATCTTGTTATGAGTGGTTTATGAATAACTGAGTAATATAGAACATGTTGTGGGTTGCATTAATAAATGTTTCATAAGTCATAATAAAATGCAACAATGATTTTAGAATAATAATGACAACAATTTCTTTAATTTAATCTATACTAGTATATTTTTAAAATCACTTCAAGCAGGATTATTGGATTATTATTACTATTACTGTTGCAATATTTCTGTTAGATTCATAGTAAGTCCCTACAGGACACTGCTATTTTCTACAGTTTTAACTCCTTATACCAAGCTGCAGATGCTATATGTTACACACATACACACAACACTGCAGGCCTTTGGACTTTGATGTTTGCACGTGCTTGTTTGTGTGTTAGTTTGCAGAAGGGCATCATTACTGTACGTTATGACCCAGCATCACATTCACTCACAAATGTTCCTTGAGATTGAATTCAGCCACTTGTATAACTGGAGGAAGTCATCTGCTGAATGAATGATACGTAACATAATGCTCCACGTAGCAGTTTTAAAACACAACAGTTTCACGACCAGGATGTCAACAAAGCTGAAATATGTGATGAAGAAAGTGTACTGCAGGAACATACAGTTCCCAGAAAGTATGAGGCCTTCCACACTACAGTATCAATCAATACCAGCTCGACTTAAGAGTTACTCACACACACACGTGTGACATCATGCTTAACAGTCACAAAGAATGTCTATAAGTTACTTTAAGATTTTATAAAGGACATTAATGCCTCAAATATATATATACGGTACAGTAGGATATAACTGTTGTTTCAACTTAAAAAAATATGAGTTAAAGGGCTGCCTTTAAATTTGACATTGTTGATTTAGATTTGTTAGTTTATTGAATAGGTTAGGTAGTTGTTTGAACTTACAAATATACTGTATCTCAGCTTCACTAGAATGAACATCAGTCTTTTTTTTGTTTTAATTTATTTATTGAACATTCTTGGAAATTCGGTAAAATAAAGTGAGTTTACTGTTCAAACCGAGAAAAAGAACCAGAGTCAGAACTAAACCATAAAACTGTTTATGTCAAATCATATTTGTTTCTATCATTGTAAGAATAAACCACCATGACTTAATTTAATGACTTATTAAAAACTTCCACCATCAATATTTTCTATAAATTAAAAAAATAAAGAATATTTGGAAGACTTTAACTCTTGAACAATGCAACCTAATTAAATGAGTTGAGTGAAATTAATTCAAAGTTAATGACAATTCTTGTTTATATGTTCTGACAATAAAAAAAAAAAAGAAAATTTAAGTTGTATTAGCCTGAAAACATAAAATGCAGGTGGTTTACTGTAAACTTAAATTTCTAGTTTTCCGTCGGTCCAAATGATAACTGCACAGACAGAGAATCTTCACGGACACGAAATGCAGATATTTACATGAAGTTAATAAAAAATAGCTGATTCCACAAAGTTCAGCAAACACATCCTTTATAAATCCTTTCTATGATTTCACATTCACTTAAGGCCACAGGTGAGAACAGCTGGTTTCTGCCAGAGGCTGACCTCATCAGTTTGAGGATGTCCGTACCAACGTCCTGACAGCGGTGACATCATCGCCTGATATCACATCATCTGACCTTGTTCCTTTGTTCACCTTGACATGAAGGAACGAGCTGCTCTGTGAACAGTGCAGGTGTGGGAAAGGAAGCAGATGCCGCACGAGATGTGAGTCAGCGCAGCATGATGTCATCGCTGAGGCTGGGGCCTCTTGCTTCATTTTGTTCAACAACAAAGGAAGTCATGCCAGTCGCAGTGATTTGTTCCTAATTTATATTTATATTTTCTGTGTTTTTCCCTGATTTGACTCAGTCATTGGCATAAAAATAAAGCCTTTTTTATAAGCTGGTGTTTGCTGTGATGCACGTCAAACCATCTTAGTGTGAATTTACATCAAACAAATATAAAACTGCTCTGTGACAGGACAAGAGATGAAGCTTCAGTAAATCCCCAAAAACATGAAACTGAATTACAAAAAAGGCCAAAAACAAACAAGGCAAACGTCATCTGAATAACTGACACTTCATTTATTTGTTCAATGATTTATTAATCAGTCATTTTTTAAGTGATTTTCTCGGCTGCTTCACTTCATTTCTTTTTAAACACCAGGGGGAAACATAATCAGCAGCCACATTACTACCTGGAGAGCAAGATGAACAACATGGGAAGTGAAGGTCTCTCCATCCCTCTGTGTGCCCTTCTACTCTCTCCCTTCTCTTTCTCTCTCTCACTCTGTCCGTCCAGCTCTTTCAGCTCAGTGGTGCTTTGCATTTGAAAGAGCTCTGCCAGTCAAAAAAGCCCCCACACATGAAAGCAAATGTCAGGGGCAAAGGGTGTTTCTAGAGCTTCATCAAAGATGAAGAGCACTGGACTGATTTGGGGAGATGACACAGTTGTTTTGTTGCAACCCTCAAGCTGCCTGAAGTGGATACTCTGGGTTTAATTGAAAGAACAGAGCAGGAGAACAACTATCCGATAAAGTCAAAGTGAAGCAAAAGTGATGTTTATGATGATTACAGTCACAGACAGGGAAGACCAAATAAATCATGTACTTTACCAGCATTACTGGATCCTCCTAAGGAGGTGAAAACATAAGAACAAGAGCACCCTCCAGTGGATCACAGAAAGTCCCTCCACCCCACTCAAAGTGAATTTCGAGATGAGATTAACTTTATTCTGTGCTCTCAGATTGTATTTACTCTACCTTTTTCCTTCTTTAAAAGATAAGTAATAATCCTTCCTAATATGAGGCGTCAGCAGTCTGACTTAATCTAATAGAGTAATGATAAATTACAAAATTAGGAGTAATCTTTTTTGTCATAGAAGAAGAACTGGGGATTTTGGCTCTCATCACATCCATCTCTGGAGAGATCTCTTAAAAGATTCTCCAACTTTTTCATCCCTGCTTGGTTATTTAATAATTAATTATCCTTAATTTTATCTTAATTCTAAGATGGAATAATAATCCTGTTTATTGTACAGACTGAGCACAGGGGGAAAAGGTCCCTTGAGAATTCCCTTGGGAATATAACACACACTGGGCCTCCTGTCCCTGTAATGCCTGTATCAAACACAAGATGGCAGCAACACATCACAATGATAAACAATAACATGTTCATAGTTGCTCTGAGAAATAAAAGATCAGACAATAAAAAAAGAATAAGACTGAGGGATCAGGCCTCACAGGAGCCACAGACGTGCATCATTTAAACAAATCTTTTCTGGGTTTCATTAAACAGAAACTGGTTATAAACTCAGTTTGACGTGCACTGTGAATCTGTCTTTCATCCCTACATCTCATGTGTGAGAAGAAGAGACCTTCAGTAATGTACTGATTATTTTCCACATTGACTGACGTGAGATATTCTCAGATCTGATGCAGAGCACACTCACAGGATCTAAGAAGAGAAGGTAACACTGAAACATGTTGATCACAGCCACACACCATAAATCAACTGGTTTTGATGGGATGAAAACTAATTTACTCAACTTTATTATAATATAGATTTGTTTTATATTTTGTTTAAACACACGCTTTACACATCAGGAGAAACATAGTTCTCTTTAACATTTGACAAAATGAAACTCACTAAATCCAAGAATAACACTGCTCACTAATACATGCACACAGTATGTTCTGTATGTGATTGTTAGAATTTTGGTGTGAAATGATAGCAGGTGAATGCAGCTCAGTACATTTACTTAAATACTGTATCTAAGTTTCATTTTCAGATATTTCTACTTTTGTTGAGTATTTCCATTTGCTACTACATACTTCTATTTCACTCACTGAGAGTGCAATATAATCAATGCAATATAATAAGGCTTTATTGAAGCCTAGTATGAAATTCACAAGCTATCAGCTAGGTCAAGTTAATTATACCAGCCATTCATGCAAAGAGGACTTTTACTTTTAGAATAGTATTTACTGAGCTAACACTTTTGTACTTTTACTTAAGTAACATTTTCAATGAATTTAACTTGTAACAAAATATTTCTGAGTAAATCATCAAAGTTTTTCCACAGTGTGAATCTTCTAGTCCTCTTCATATCACAGAAAAGCACAAATGTGTGTTATGCTCACGTTTGACCACCAGAGAGCGACAGAGCTCTTTACTGATCTTGTTACTCCTCAAATCCCACAGTAGAAGTAGAGTCCACTGCCCACAGATTGCATGAGACATAAAGCTACAGTTTAGCTATCTGACCTCGGTTTTACCTGCTCTAACTGAGATCTTGTTATTATCTGTTGTACACTAAACAATGTGCAGCTTTACAGCATCTAACTCTGCACATCACATGCTAATTCCTCATTAATGTGCCAGTGGTTGGGTGGGTTTTGTTGGCTGCCTGTGACAGGTGAGGGGGCGTCACTGATCTGAGACTCCCTGCCTGTTGGCCTGTCCCGCCCTCTGACATACCTCCAATCAATCACTCTCTCTGGCACGCCAACACGCCCCCTCTCCGTCTCTTATGGACATGTGCGTTTGTGTGGGTGGGCCCACTGTCCTTTCCTTATGGAGATGTGAAAGTATAAGTGTATATGTATGCACCCTGAACACTAGCTATTACTACTATTGTATGCAAAGTGAAGGACAATGTGTGATAGGAGTTAGAATGGTGAGAACAATTCTCTTTTACCCTCAATTTGTCTTTCTCACTTATGTATAAAGACGTTCATCCATTCCAACAGCGTGGATATGATTAAAATCTTTATATGTTTTAATCACATGGTAGAAAAAATGTCACACACAGGTATTTGTTACCAAAAACAGTTCAAGCTACAGTATGTTCTCATGTTCTGAAACATGCTACAAAAGATGTTTGGACTCTGAGAGATTCGTGACCTGCCACAAAGTTAGAGCATAACTTCAGACTAAAAAGATGGAAAAATGCACCATATGTTCCACATGTCAGCCGAGACATCACTGAAAACTCTAAATGAATTCACAACATTTACAGCGAGCAAAACAATGCTACAGTCGATAGAAACAGGCGGGAAAACCAACAGCTGTGTTTGTGTGTTTGTGTGTGTTTTAATTGCTCTCGTGCTCTCACTCACATCTCGACATCTCAACCCGCTCTGACACTGTGCAGGTGTTTCTCCTGAGCATCGTCTTTTCTTGAGAACCTTCTCGGGGAAAGGTCCCAGTGGGAGGGGAACGCAGGAGACAGAAAAAAAGTGGCAGGTTGTTGGCTCCTGGGAGCCTGCGTGTGGTTTGTGTTTTGGTAATGTGGGACCGTGGCGATCAGACGTGCAGGTAATTGCTAAAGGTGAGCAGCATCTGGCATCAATGAGCACCTTGGGGAGACTGGGTAGAATCCAGCGGCGTCCCCCCCACACCTTCCTCAACCTCACTTAATCAATTAACTCCACCAGTTCTCTCCCCCCTTCTTGTTTTCCCTCTTTCATGTTCCTCCTGCTCTCACTCTCTCCTCCTCCTTACCTTTCTATATATATATATATATATCCATGAGCCATGAGCCATGTGCCTCCACAGCCCCCGCCATCCATTGATTCTCCTCTGGCTCTGATCTGAAATGTGTGTGTGTGTGCATATGAGTGCACCTCTCTGGTTTCACGTGCACAGGGACCAGCGTGGGTGTGTGTGTGTGTGTATGTGTTCAGGTTGGATGAATGGATTTGGTTCTGCTCTCCAGCTCAGAGGCTTGAATGTAAACCCTGAAAGAGTGTTTAGACCCTGACATGCTGCAGTCTTATTTTCTTATTATAAGAGGACACTGCTGTGAATCAGTATTTTAAATGTGAGCCTCCCAAAAAACACAATGGAACCTTCTTAGCACATGAACAGAGCTGCTGAATCTAAAACACCTTTTATCTCACAGTCTAATTCCATATCTCCCCCAGTTTTAATTAGACTCATGGCCATTTGAAGCACAGACAGGGATTCTTCCTTATGCAGTTTACCAGGATATTAAAAGATTCCTCTCTAGTCTTCATATAGAGATAAAAAAAACAAACACATATGATGCATATCTTTCAACATGTACCAACATTAACACACTATGTGACTCAGAGCTGCTCCATACACAACTCACACCTCAGCTTTATTGTCCTCTGGTGCAGAAAGGTGCCTGTCCTTGTGTATTTGCAGCCAGTCAAGCACTGATGGATTAAACAAGACATGGGCAGAAAAAGGGAAGAATTCCCCACTACCACCACCACCCTCCCTCTGCTTGGCTAGTTTGGGATATCAAAAGCTGGAATTCATTTTTCCCTTCTTTTTCCCCTACAATACTCATCACAATCTTGTCTAAGAGGCGATCGATGCCCAGGCAATATAGTTGTGAGATATGCCGCTGCCAATGGAGTGTGATTTATGTCCGCTGTGCTGTGGACATGCTGCGTGCGCTTTGTCCTCCTGCCAAATCTCCCCACAAGAAAGAATAGAACGATTAGGGGAATCAATCCAAAATGCAGATAGTTTTGCTGGTGCTTCTTTTAGCAAGGTGCAGTTTTATACTAGCATAAGCTGGTGATCAATAGAGAAGGGATCCACATGTAATGCTAACACACCCGCAGGTATTGTTCAATGTTAGCCATGCAGTATTCTTAAACCCCTCAGGGTGTCTCAGCTCGGTCAGCGTTGCAGGTCTTATTTTTCTCTCTGCAGAAGGAAACGCCTTGCTGCACTCAGTCTCCTCAGTCAACAACAAAGTTGTGAAAGTAACATGAGGCTGCAGAGTTGTGATATTGCTGCTTGGCAGTGGTGGGAAGTAACTAAGTACAATTATTTATGTACTGCACTCAAAATAATACTCTAAAGTATTTAATTAAAGTAGAGTATGTTCATTTTCTGCTACTCTGCTTCCTTTACTCCACTACATTTATGTGATGACTTTAGGTACTCGTTTCAATCAGATTAATAATATACATAACAATATACAATATAATCACCAGCCTTTGAGTCACAGTGAGTCACAACCTGCTCAGCAGTATGCAGAGTAATTCACAATCTAAGTATTAGATTCAAAACATATGAAGTTCATAAGGTGTTCAAATCATCTAAATTTTTACATGTCTCAACATTAAAGATATGATTATTAATAAATATCATATTCATGTGAAATAAGACATTCTGTATAAAGAACTATAAAGTTTCTTTGGTACTTCGTATTTTAACTATTATGTTTGTACTTTCATGTAAGTACTATTTTCAATAGAAATACTTGTAACAGAGCATTTCTACACTGTGGTGAGTTAAGTACTTCTTCCACCACTGCTGTGTGGTGTCATTAAGCCGACAGCTCAAGAAAGTAACAGAAGACAATGTTAAGAAATAAATCTTTCAAAACTTATCGATGGTGTTTTAATTTGCTAAAGATTATGTTTAAAATGTCCAAAACAAATCAATACTGTGCAGCCAGCTGCATAGCCAGAGAGGTGGCACAAGCCAGCTCCAAAATCTGCTTGCCCCCCCGAGCCACTGTGAAATGGTGGGAGGTACTTGGCTTTTAAGTATAAGTGAATGTAGAACCAGGAGAAGTGACTAGATTTAAGGATACTTCTTCCCAGTGGTGGTAAATTGTCATGGTCACTGTCAGAACATCCTGTTTTATTTTTGAAATCCTCACTACTTCCTGTCTGGTCCTTCTCTTACTCTTGTTCCGTTACACCGTGTCCCTCCCCCTCTTTAAGCACACTAGACTTCTACATTCATGTTAGCAACAGCATCAAATTCTATATTGTTCAAAATACTCTGTTTTCTTAGAGGAGTACTTTTACTTTTGTACTTTAAGGGACATTTAGAGTATGTATTTTTCAGGATGTCTGAGTATTGAGTTTGTGTACTTGCCTGCCTCTCTCCAGGTGTTTCAAACCATTTGGAGTTAAAAGTAGTTATTTGAAATTACTAGTATATTCAAACTGCGGATTTGGATTTTTTTTTTCACTGAACACTTTATTTTATATAAACAAGTTAATATACAGTTTATCATATTTGATAAGGTTTTTAAATTTGAGTGTAACAAATAAAGCATCACAGTCGGATATTAGACTTTGTTCATTCAGAAGAAACACTGCATGACATAAAGTTTTCAAATGATTTCCTGGAAGTTGCTCGAAACCTTTAGTTAATGTGATGTGGGAGCCTCAGTCTACGGATCCAAAAAGCTGTACTTACACTAGTACAGTTTCTGTTTTTATCCAGTGTTAACTGGAATATACTCAGTCAACTGAAATCATCCTCTTCTGTAATCTGATTACTTCCAGTTTGAATCTATATAACGCACAGTTTAACAATCTTTTGTAAGCTGATTTTCAAAGACTGTAATTTACAGAATGCAATTATCACAATTATCTATAATGTTACAGCTGAATTTTAAATCTATTTATCACTGTCTCTTCAGGCAGTTTTTTTTGGGGTGAAAACTCAATTAGCGCTTTTGCAACAAATTGGAGATTCCCTGTGAGTAATTAGATTGTTCCAGTTATCAGTTTCTACATCTGACTGTCACTGGAATCATTTCCATGTGTGTAGATGGGTGTGGAAAGTGATTCTGTGGTGTCAAACATCTCACCTGTCCCCTGTCAACATCACAGATACTGTGATACTTTAGATAAAGTGTCATTAGACCCACCTCAGTGTCTAGTAGTTAGAATAATAGCTGCAGAGAGCTCTGTAGACCAGTGTGGGTCTCACATGTGCATTTGTGTCTAATGAATCATTCAGGTCTTCTTCCTCTTGTCAAGATCAATATCTCTCATCTAGTATAAACTGCTTAATTGTATCATCACATCCACTTTGTTTCTCCTCTTGTTTATCCACATTAGAGTTGGAAGAACTTTGCTGATTCGATCCATGTTGTTCAGTTCACTTATAATTGATTAGATCCCAGGGGCAAATATATGATTTATAAAACTGGACCATATGTATAGGCCTGTATATTTTTTGAGCCCAGCACATTTCAGCACATGCATCAGTAAGTGAATGCACCACTGACATTCAGCATTGATTGTGTGGGTCCTCAGTTCACCAGTATGTAACACCGCTGCTAATCCAAACCGCTCAGGAGCCTTTTATTGATATTTTATGCTCTTTCCTGTTGCTTTAATATTAACTAGAAAGTAGTGCAACGTGAATGGCAGCTGACCTGACAGCCCCCGATTCAGTCAGTGACAAGTGATCCAATGAAGTCAGCTCAGTTCAAAGTGAAAGATGTGCTGAACCTTTCATTCAGATTTTTTTTCCTTTAATTTGTCACCTATTTGACTGATTTTGCAGCATGGAGCTTCACTCTTTACAAACACTCATTTCCACCAGACTCTGCATTGAAAATCCCACCTGTTTATCTTCATTCTGTGTTGTTCACACTGCTGGTGGACTCGTGTGAGGTTCCTCTAGAGTCTACTGAACCCAGCAGATGTTCTGCAGAGGATACAGGATGCAGGAAAGACTACAGCTTCATGTCCTGAGTTGAGGGAGATATTTTAAGAACTTCTACATCTGTGCACCGTTCATCCTTTAAGATCCTCACTTCCACTGATGCTGCTTCCTGCCACCCCCCTCATCACCAAGCAAGAAGCACCAGTTTTACCCGTTGTTTGCATCCATGATGCTAAATTTAATCCTGCTAAGGCTATTTTTAATTCTTATACAGTTTGTTTTGTAGGAAACGTTTCACCTGTATCTTACAGCCTGATAATTGATATCACCTTTTCTGACCCCCCTATCAAGCTGTGGAACACACTGTATCCCCCCCACCCCCCATCATTTTCAAGGAAAAAAATCAAAATAGGCTCTTTTAAAATGTATTAAATTCCATAATAGATCACCTTCCTACCACAGAGGAGGTATGTAGGGGTTGCACAGATAAATCAATACAACAAAGTGGACTGTGCAGGGAAGAGAGACAGTGGGCTGAAATATTAACCAAGAGCCACAGGAACACAAGCCAAAGCCTATGAAATAGAGAATCCATTATGGGCAAGGCTGGAATTGGATTCAGTAAAAGGAGGGAGGAAGGGTTGGGTGCAGAGAGGGGTGTAATGCCCATTCACCAGTTTTATTGAGAACTCATTGCACGGCAAAATTGAGAAGCCATTGGTATCGATCACCAACTATAGAGAAAGCAGAATGTGGCTCTGAAACAGGCTGCGCTTGCTCAAGTTATTTTTCTCCGTTTCCCTCAGGCGCTGGATAAAAGACACACTTCCTCACACTCTCTCTCTTTTTTGTAGTTTATATATCTTTCCTTTAGAATCTCATCCACCAACTTACTTTTGCATCTGCTGTTCTCTTCCCCCACAGCCTCTCTCATTCTCATCTTTTTTCTTCTTGCTTCAGCCACATGTCAGCTTTTACTGTGATTGCTCAGGGTGTCTGGAAGTTGCATCAAGCTGAATGAAATATTAATTTAAATACTTTTCAAAGCCAATTGGGATGAAATCTACATTTGCATGACAGATCCGGAAACCTTCTAAAGAGAATTTAAGAGTATACAACATCACTGAAGAGGGGCTTTGTGCCCGTCTCGCTCCACTGTCGACAGTTTCTCAGTACTTTTGTGTTGGTAGGAGATATCCTGGGTATATGAAGTTGTTTTGCTTCACATGTTTGGCTTAAATGGGTTGTGACTGAACAATGCTTAGTCCTAATGAAACTGAAGTGTTTTACCAAAGAGGAAAGTGGACAAAGAAATCAGAGAGGTCAGTCACAGTGGGGAAAAATAAGCAACTTTGTTTCAGTTGAGTGCAGACACCTTCAATCAAAAGCATGTCGCCAGCTACTGCACTATTTCAGTTAAAGTCCCTGCTTTCCTCTGTCTCCTCGTCCTCATCCCCGTTCCCTTCCCCCGTCTCCGTCCCTCTTCAACCCATCTGGCCCCTCACCCTGATAATGAAATTGGAAATCCCCAGCAGCAGGTAGAGAGCACCTGAATGCAGCCGAGTTGTATACTTAGATTGCGCGCAGAGATGGAAGGTGAGGGAGAAGGAGAGCGAGTCAGATATGAGATAAGATGAGATGTCACTGGTCTCATTCGCAGGAGGATGATTGTAGGGGAGTGTTGTTGCTGAGGTCAGCCCTCTGGATTTACACCCATACAATGCTCATGCTGCAGTACGTCAGGATTTGTGACTGCACTCCTGAAATCCATTTTCTCCTTGAGTGTCTGCAAAGCCTGCATATGGACTTGGACCCAGGTTTACCTGGTACAATTTATAGATCCCCACATTGTTGTAACTCTTCCCTACATACTACACTCTTGTGTCCCAGTACACATCCATTTCTTACCTCATGCATAATAATTCCCGCTTAGGTAGATGATGATGATATGTGAGTATATATGAGTCTTTTTACTACTTTAAGTGTTTTAAGTCAGGCAAAAACTACAGTAACTACCGTTACTGTAGTTTGTGAACATAGATTTTATTGCCTGTATTTAACAAATATAGTAAAATGTTCCCACACTGAAGAAAACAGGCAGATAATCTAGAAAAAAGTAGGTTTTTTAAACTGATTTTTTGTAGTACACATACCCTGCAGAAAAAAACAATGCCGGGGATATGATCGTACACAGATACAGTAAGGGAGATCAAGCAAAACTAATTATCTACTGATATTCAAATATCTACAACAGGTACATACATATTTAGATTTTTTTTCTGTGAAGTGAAGGTCACACAATTCCAAACTGTTGGGCTGAGATTAAAGTTTCAAAGATTAGACTCAGTTGTTTCCTAAGTCTTACTGATTGTGACAGTGGCATCGAGTTCTTCTTCGTGACTCATGGAGGATAATGCAGGATCATTAACGGTGAAGGAGCTTTTCTCATTTGCACAGACCTCATTTGAACTGTTGCCGTTATTAAAAAAAGTTTGTTACAGATAAATCATTGGAGATTATTAAAAATACTGCAATGGTGAAAAAGTTTCTATTGGTGCTGCTAATGTAAATCGCACCGTACCACAGATAAAGAATGAAAATTTGAAGCCACATTTAGCCTCCAGCTACAGTTTGATGGAAACTTAATGACCATTCACAACATTAGCCAAGCAGTGTGTGTACTGTATAATTTATTCTTCATCATGAACACACATCCAGTGTGTGGCTGTGACTTCCCTGAATCCCACCTATTTCAAATGGTCAGTGTGGTTCTTGGTTTGGACCGACAACTGTCTGCTTTGCCAGCTTTGATATTCGCTGTGAACCGAGTCAAAAGGGAGATGACAGGGAGAAAGGTTTACTGTACATGGTCGAGATGCGTACAGCAAGCTGTGTATATACGCACATACTGCCAGTGATTGATTTGATTCCAATTCTGTGGAAATTGTCGTTTTCTCCCATGTTTTCCCAAATCTGTGGCTTCATATTGAGGTATTAAAAAAAATGTGGGCCAACAATAGCACAGCCCCCCCCCCCTTGCACACACACACAGTGTTTGCTGGTCTTTCAGCTAGGCTTCTCGGGGTTTGCCACAGAAACAAGGATTCAGTGGACAGGAAGGATTGCGTGCTCAGAATACAACCAAGTGGATCTCTGCTGACGCACAGAAATACCGAGCTGTCCAGCTGAGTGCTCAAGCAAGAGATACATTATGAAAGAAGAGTGGATTTCTAAAGACAGACTTTAAAAGAAATTCAATGATTCATTTCTAGAGATGGATACAATCTATTCAGGTCAGGTGGCTACAAACCTGATAATAAAAGATTTTGTAGTTCTGTGACTGCATCATGTGGAATAAACGGTGTGCTGAGGAATTAGTCATCAACTTAAAAGGTCAGTTTTGTGTTCACTAACCAGGTTCCATTGCCCCCCAAGTAGCATAAAACATAAGTTGTTACTTTATAGAGACCTGAAGCGAAACCAGTACTTCTGGGTTCCACTCAAGCAGTACTAAAACCTGAGATGAGTAATGTTACTAGTAAGTAAGAGTCCAGCCTTGCATTAGAGCCTTTTTCAATAGTATGTCATAAGGTTTTAGCAGCCTTTAAAGAACAGCATTTCCCATGAGCCCTATGTTTTGACTTTTGAGGAGAGTGTTCATGAGTTTTATGGATGTGGATGAAACCACAATAAAAGGACATGTAAGTACCTACTCTGCCACACTTGTAGGTTTTTTTTCCAAATCCTTGATTAACTTTCTTGAAATCATAAAGGTTTCAACCATTATAGCTTCTGTTGTAGTGGTTCTATGTCTTTGTGACAGCAATATCTAATGGGACAATGACAGACTTTATTGATCCCCTTGGGGAAATTGTTGTTTGGACAGCTGCAGTAGATGACGGCGCCTTGTCCAGGGACACCTCAGCATGTTGCCATGTGGGACTCACTCACCCACTGAGCTTCGTTCACATGAATGCTTGCTTATTTCCAGCTTGACAGTTGTATGGGATGAGTAGGTCTTAATCTGATTTAAGCTACAGTGGGTCTAAACAGTGGATGAGGACGACAGTTGGTGCTGTTTTTTTATATACATGCAGACAATCAATTACCATCTCAGAGTCAGGGGAAAAAGAGGTTCACACTTGAACCTAATTCAGTATTTATAGCCTGTCATCAGAGCAGGCTCCTCCCACCCCCTCCTCCTCCCCATAACATTCAACCAACACCACAATCTTTCCTCAGCCTCAACAAAACTGCTTTTGGTGCCTAAACACAACCGTATTCAGGACAAAAAATATAAAGCATCTTCCTGCTCTATCTATAGCCGTCATCCACCCCTAACACCTCCCACTTAGTTCAAACACTGCCATTGAACATAACCTGGCAGCGCTTGTGTTTGTCACAAAACATATTTCACAATACAAATGAGTACATAGCATAAACATCATTTCCTGCAGACAGGATTATACACAGTGAGAAGTAGTGGACTTCAGTTCCTCAGCTGAAGTATAATACATATATGTATATATATATATATATATATATATATATATATATATATATACACATATATGTATACACACACACACACACACACTAACAGATGATACAATGCACATGCACTTTACTAAGAACAATGCAGCACACGCTGCATGTGAACGACAATGTTGAGGCCATGTGTTAGTCCCTCTGGCCAGGATCCACAGCCACACAGCTCCACGCTTTGACTTCTTGAAACTAAATGATAGCCTGTATGCAAACAGGGGTGACCCTCTCCACTCTGAACCACTTTTTTTTCCCAGTCTGGGCCCCCAGTTAAAGCTGGGCAGAGGTCACCTCACTTTCATTGCCATTCAAGTCAAGAAATGAATTGTAATTCCACTGGGCCACGCTGCCACACATATCTATCTTAACAAGTCAATTCATGTCAGTCTGAGTCTGTTTTTCACAAATCAGGTATAAAATCAACCACTGGGATGCGATCATTTCTGTGTGATACAAACTCATTTATTCTAGAAATCAATATTGCTGTCTTGAAGGAAGAATCATCTCTATCCGTTTTTGCTTAATTCATGTAAAACTGATAGCAAATCATTCTGTAAAATACACCTTTATTTAAGGTACACAGTTTGTTAGCTTTTTATTGTTCATATTCTCTGTGATCACCCTGATTTGGGGCCACATTAAAACTGAGTAACCATATTTGAGCAAAGAGATGCGTTGTCTTTTGGTGTTGGAGATATGATGAGATTAGATTAGAAGTTAATAGAACCACAGAGTGTCTCACTGTAGTCTCCACAGCACTGTGCAGGTCAAATGAGATACAGTATTATAAAATAGGCTTTTAATAATGTGAATCTATCAGCGTGACAGCCAGTTACATAGTTATCAGATAATGAATTGCATGAACTGCGGAAGGCCCAGACTGCAAAGGCTTATTGGTGAGACAGTGACGTGATTATCACAATGACCTTTTCCTATTACTGTGACACAGTGAGGCAGTGAGGTTTAAGATCACTACATCTTGTTGCCCCTCACAGATGGAATAATAATAATAATAATAATCATAGATTCCTCAAATGGATGTACTTACAGAGTACCATAGAGATAACATACAGGCCAACCTGGAAGTTAGCATCACTTTGGTTCCTCTGACTAAACGCCAATGGGATTTTTACATTTGGTATTGAATTATTACAGAAAAATAAGCACTGTGAGGAACAGGAAGTTTATGATATTTCCAAGTTATATTAAGCAAGATGATCTTCACAAGATGATCTTCTTTGATGTCTAAATGCCACCCCAATTCCAAAAAAGTTGGCACGCTGTGTGCTGTAAAAGCAGAATGTAATGATTTGTTAATCTTACAAACCCAGATTTTATTCACAATAAAAGATGGAAAAGATATCAAATGTTTAAACTGAGAAAATGAACCATTATAAGAAAAAAAGAAGGTAATTTTGAAATTGATGGCAGCAACATGTCACAAAAAATGTGTGACAAAGGCAACAAAAGACCAAAAAAGTAAGTGGTACTATCAAGGAACAGTTAGAAGAATTAATTAGGTTAATTGGCAACAGGTCAGTAACATGATTGAATATAAAGAAACGCATCTTAGACAGAGTCTTTTAGAAATAAAGTTAGGCATTTTCACCAATCTGTGAAAAGTTATATCTACAAATTGTCACATCATTTCAGAATAATGTTCCTTAGTGGAAAATTGCAAAGAATTGGAATATATCATCAGCTACAGTAATATCATCGCACTATTCCGAGAATCTGGAGAAATCTCTGTGCTCAAGGGACAAGACCGAAATGCAGAATTGGATGCCCATGATCTTCAGTCCCTCAGACAGCGCTGCATTAAAAACAGACATGATTCTTTGATGGAGATCACTGCATGGGCTCAGGAATACTTCAAAAGAATCACTGTCTGTGAACACAGCAAAAATGCAAAAACACTAAATGACATTTAAATGAGAGTAGCTTCAGCAAAGACTATATGTAATTGTCTGATGCTCACTCTGATCACCTGCTTACATATCAGCAGCCTGATTCCCTTTCATTCCAGCACTCACTTTAATGTGTGAGAACTGATGGATTGGGCAGTAGTCGATCGCAGAGATCAACCCCTCTTTGAGACAATCAATCAAAATCTGTCTTATTGTCCTCTACCCACATCTTGTCTGTCTCCGTCTCCTCTGCTGAGAAGTTTAATAGCAGTGTGAACATGAAGTAAATGACATGATGGATGATGGCTGCTAAGGCTGTGACTTGTTTTCTCAACAAATGCAGCCTACATTGTCCCATTATCTCTCCTCATCATTGCTATTAGCAAACCAGGTGCCAGGTGGTCTCGAAAGCACACAAAGTCAGGCTGTTGCATAGACAAGGTACCTACGTGTGGACAAACAAACAATTGTGATTTATGGGTTGAGGGATGGGAACAGCAGTGAAGTGAAGATTAGATAATTACAGTACAGTGGCAGACGCATTTGAACCTGTCTGGGGTTTTATGTAGCTCTAATCTAGGGTTTCGTGATTGACTTGTTTTCTTTGTCATAATGGATCGAGCCAGCTGAGCCAGGATCGATTCCCATGTAGATAGTTGTTTTAGACTGGCAGAGAAAGTGCCACGTGATTGGTGGAGCTGAGGCTCACGCAAAACAAAAAATCCTAATGATAGGTTGCAGCAAAATAATGGAAGGTGTCTAGGAGAAGTTTAAAAAGAACGATACAGCATACACACATACAGTACACAACAGAAAATGAATGTCTTTCTATATGTAACAGGCTGAGGTACAGGCCAGTGGAGAGAAGCTGAATTTAAAACATCACACTGAACAAATTTATTGTTCTGGTCTTCGGTGTAAGAGCACAGTTATTCCACACAAAAGCATTTTGTGTGCAATTCTTTTACACATTTGAGACAGTTAGAGGTCCCGTTCTGTTATTTCCCTTATCTTCATGTCTGCCTGGAGAAAAAAGAAACGGTGAATGGCTGTTGCCTGGCTATCACACGTTGATTATCAGAGCTGCATTGAATTTAAATGAGCCATGGTGTCACGGCCATAAATACAGACACTGGGCTCCCTGCAGGGAGCCTTGAAGCACCCGTTTGCACATGATGGCCATTTTTGGTGGCAGCTCATCAGCTGGCCCCTGTAAAAATAGACACACACAAACACACAAAGTGCACAAACAGCAGACAGAAGCAGAATAAAATGTGTTCAAACATTGTCACCTATCTCTTATTGACTGTTGAGATTTGATAGGACTCATGGTATTCATCAGATATAGCTGAGCTTTGATGTTTTACATTCTGAGGCTGAAATTCTCAGTAAATAAACAATAGCAGAATGTTTCACTGCCAGCAGAGAGAAAAGAAGAGTTTTTACCAATTCAAGGTAAATGTACTAAACGATAATGCAAATGTACATAAAGAAAAATACAAAATAAAGTATATATACGCTTAGTGCTACCTAACTACTCACCTAAGTTATATTGGAAAAGTTAAAAAAGAAATTTCAATTCAAACTAAAGTGTTGATAAGTGCTCCACAGAAGACAGACTCACTTGTTGGATGTGAAGTCACCAGGTAACGGCTAATTTGTTATGCATGAAAAGCCACTTGTATTAAGCCACCGTCTGCAGCAGCAGCAGCTAAACTGGCCAATTACTTTAATGGAAGGCCATCTCTTTGTTCACAGCGGCCATATTGGCTGCGGTGGAGGTGATGATGGTTACAAAATAAAGAAAAACTAATGTACCTGTTCACACAGAGAGACACACACACACACAGCAATTTTATTGATGGCTTTGTTGGAAGGAGGCCTTCATTATGCTTCAGACGGGTCTAGGCCTGAGCTAAATTACAGTTTGTGTGTTTGAAGTGGTCTGGCAGTGACGGCAGTTCGGAGGGACGCTGGGGCTTTGGATGGAGTGCAAAATGTCACCGAACCAGCTGGAGAGGGCTAATGAGGATAGCAGGGGTGGCTATGTCCATCCGCACATCTCTGTCCTGACTCAGGCAAAAACTGGAGGAAGTCATCTGGAATTAAAAAACAGCAGCACTCTCTGGGTCAACATCACAGCTGCCTCCATACTTTTGCTTTTCCACCTCCACTTTTGCCAATCCACTTTTTGCTGCGGGTTTAAAGAAGACCTCTGTTGCCCTTACCCCTGCGTTTCCTGCTGTCTGGTGCTCCCCTGTGCGTGCCACAAAAGAGTATTTTGCAGATATTAACATGGTAATGATTGGAAAAGGGGCTCCACAGGCATCTGACCACAGGTTTTTAGCCACGCTCAAGAGGAAGCGAATGAAAAGCAACCTGCTGGGCCTTGAAGTGAAGAACGGTGTACGTGAGACTCCACTGTGAGTTCTATAGGTCACAGAGCGAGCGAGAGAGAGAACCAAGACCCATCTTTCAACCTTGTCTCCTTAAAATTATATTTATACAGCGTATTACTAAATGGTTTCCCCAGTTTTGCTGTGGTAACAACAATAATTCAACATAAAAAAATGGAAATACTGGAATATGAAAAATTCTGGATTATGTTCAGAGTCAAGGTTAGGATTAAGGATGAAGTGTAACATTTATGAACTGGAGACACTGGGAGTGGGTTAGTGTGGACACTGGGTGACCAATGCAAAAGGCAGCGTAGAGAAAAGTAACCAGTTCATTCACTTTTCCACAGGTAGCCAAAATAAAAGAGTAAAGAGAAGCAAGAACAGCACAGATCAGGCTGTACTGTGGACATGATCAGAAAAACATAAGTAGTCACCACAGGGGAAACACCAAACATGAAGCTCACTGTAGCACACTATAGCTCAGATAGATAGTTAGAACTGAGATATATAATCAATAAGAAACAGGGGTGCAAGTCTGTAAGCAGGGAAACTGAACAAAGAACAGTGCAGATCCACAAGATCAGGGACAGAGAGGAGAGAGGGCTGTGCACACTAAACAGCAGGCTTAAAACAGACTATGACACCAGACACCCAAGTTCACATCCTGATTCTGGTCTGTGGTTAGGTTTAGGAGATAAAAGCTTTGGTTAAGGTTAGGGAACAATATTGGCTTTGGTCATTAAAAATAAATACAATGTGTCTCGTCTCTCAACTGTGATTTTCCCTAATCGTATCCAAAAGCACGAGGATCTAAACCATAAAGTGGAGGAAGACTGGACATTTTAAGCTCAGCATGAGCATATTCTCATTATGTTTTCTTCTAGATACCTGCTGTTGGAATGAACTGGAAATAATTCTTCTAGGAGAAAGGCTTGTATCTTTAGTTTAGTTTAGTTTAATGAAATTTATTTCAAACATATGTACATTCACCATTGTTACATATCATCATTACATTCTTGTGTTTGAAAAGGAGTAGGCAGAAGTATAAACTTATTTGGCCCTACCCCCTTTATATTCTTTTAAAGAATGTGTATTTTTGTTTGGTTTGGGTAAGATCATATTTTTTCAGGTCTATAAAACTCACATATCCACATGCACATTTAACAAGAATTAGGTAGTTAACTTCCAAGGTCTTTTTTATTTCCCTCTATGTCCTCCCACACAGTCTTGCTGAACTGTAGTGGAGGAAGAGAAGCACAAAGAGATTATTTCACAATAAAACACTTTTGGTTTGAAAGATCTCACACTTCACACTTGATTCTGACTCCAGAAGCTTCGTCTTAGCTTTGGCTGAGCTTTACAAAGAGTTTTTGCATGGATATTGTCGCCCATCACTTACATATGAATGTCATTAGGTTTTGTATTTGTGGCCAGAAAACTGTGACCGCATCCTTTATTATTTTACAAACTCAAATTCTAACACTGTACAATAAGGCTTAATAAGATTTCCTAAATGCATAATTTTGCATCTCGCTTTTTACAGACCTGATTGAAAACACAATTAGGCTACAAAATGTATGTTATTGATTGAAATTTATGTTATACTTTGTCTCATTTTGCTGGGAACTTGTACATCATGCAGCCATTCAGCCTCATTTTCATGCACACCCACAGAACACAGCATATGGCAGAACATAATTGCCAACATTCACTGTTTGACCTATACATACATTCTGACATTTTGATTCAGACTAGTGCATGAGAGCTACAACTGTAATGAGCATGTAGTACAAAAGTAGCACATGCAATCTGTGAATCTTAAATCTTAAATTAAATAGGCTGAACGTGGCAAAAAAAAGAAAAACACCTCAAGTATCCTTGCAATCGGCCAGCAGTCCTTAAGTGTCTGAATAAAGAAATTACAATTCCAGAGTAGCTCCACCACTTTTGATGGTTTATAATTGGCAAGTGTACCAACGGGCCACATGTCACAAACTGTTCTCCCAGCTCTTATTGATTTAATATCATCCCAGCAATCCATGCACAACCACTACGAAGTCCAGGCTTTTTAGTTTTATGGCTTTTGCTGCATAGACTTACACAGAAATCCAATTAAGGCAATGAAATCAAATCAAGGCAGCTGCATCTGGATATGCTAATTTCTAACTGGCTCGCTGCTTAATTTAATTATTTCCCAAAGGTCATTTTTTTGACATGCATGTAGCATGTTAGAATACATTTCTCCAGTGGCTCCCCCAGGACATCGTTGTGGGGAGTAATTTGGCAAAGCTATGGGTTTCTATTGGCTAAATTTCAATTAAATACAATTACAACCTGTTTTTGGTAATTTAATGACACAAACGACAGCTCTGTGTATATCACAGTGTGGTCTCACATATGCTGGCTTTTTTGAATATGCTGATATATATGAAGATGACATGTGTGCTATGAAAAGCCAAATACAGAACTTCAGCCAAATTTACACATGGTTATTGGCATAGATAAACAAGTAATAGGAAATAGATTATAATAGCAAAATCATGATGCATATTTTCATCTGTTCATCTCAGGTACATATTTTAAACTGTGCTGTTCATTGTGTACATGCTCATATTGTCCATATAAAGTCTGATAGAAGTCTGGGGATCAGCACAGATGGCTAACCAAGCTTTGCTCCATCTCTCGGGCATGCAGATTTGCCCTTTACATCCGGAAGTTCAGAACCTACCTTTCTGAATATGCTACCAAGCAGGCACTCATGATAGCTCATCTTCACTACTGTGAAGCACTGCAAACAGGACTACCATCATGCGAAATCAAACCTCTCCAAATGATCCAAATTGCAGCAGCACGTCCTATTTTTGATCAACCAAAAAAAAAGCCACATGTCACACCACTGTTCATTTCTCTGCAATGGTGTCTAGTGGCTGCCTATTTAAGATTTAAAGCTCTGACACTTGCCTACAGAGTGGTCAACTCAACAGAACCTTCCAACATGAGCACCTTAATCAAGGTCTACCGTCCCCCCCACCCACTGCACTCTGCCAAGGAACGGTGCCTGCTGGTCCCTACACTACATGGCAAAAACCCCAGACCATGTGGTTCAGCTCAGTGGTTGCACGATCAGTGGATATCCTAGACCCTAGTCAAGGAAGCACATTGAGGCCACACTTAAATCCCACTGGAGGTGCACTATGTAGTGCCTTTATAACAGGTTTGAGAGAATAAAACCTGCATAAAAGATTCTACCAAATCATTAAATGTAAAAATCATACTTTCTTGTATTTTTGAATCCAAACTCACCAAAATGGCAACAACATGTTTCTACCTTGGTCAGGTCTCTGCAGCTTGAGGTCTGCTGCAGGCCTCAGTCACATTTAATCCCGATTCTGGGGAGACAGACAGACTGCAGACAGGAGAGGAGGAGGCTCTAAAAGAATGAAAGATTACTGGCTTCTCTGTCTTGGTTGCTGGCCTTACAAGGTCATCCGCTTGCTTTTCATTGTTGGAAAACAGCCTGACGGCTCAGGCAATTGAAGCTGAAGAGATTTCCACCTTGTCCTCACACAAATTAAACCAAGGAAGCCATGACTCTTTGGTGCGTGACCTCGCTACACATTGTTACCTGCAGGGAAAAAGTGAGGGGAAAGGGAATGGACGCAGAAGGAAAGAAGCAAGGAGAGATTTGCTTGTGAGACAGAGAGCTTTACCTTCATTTATTTGCTCGTGTGCTCGCGACAGTGCTGTCAGACATGGGTGTTGTGTGAAGAGATGTGATGTGTGTGCAAAGGAGGAAGGAAGAGGCATTCTGTGTGTTTGGATGTTTTATGCGAGTCGTCTCCCTCGCGTTGAAGGACAGACACAATCAATAGAAGCAATCAATGTTGCATGAAGGCTGGAAGGAAGACAATTCCTGAGGTCCCCCTGTTTTTGTCCGCTGTACAACACACGCACACATACACAGTACAGTAATGTATCTCTGGGTTGAAAGCAGCTTAGCCAGTGGTGTCTCTGTACACAGACAACTGTTCTTCATTCATCTACAGCCCCTGCTTCTCTGCGAGGAAGCTTGCATTTGCCTTCATATCTAACTACAACCATTTCCTTTCATCTCTCTCCCACAATGCCTTTCTTCTTCCATGCCTGTGTGCACAGAAAGATACCCCAAACCCACCTGATTACAGCACAGGAAGCATGGCCTACTGTTGTGCTGGTTGCTGAGCTCATTGCCTTAGCTAGCAGGTAAAAGAAAGACAGTTACTGCTGTTTTGTTGTGTACTCAAGGCTTTACTACTTATGGAATAAAATCTGAATTTATGTTAAAAATAAAAATAAAAAGGAATAAATATTAAAATCTGCTCAGTTCACATCAAAGAGTCATGGAATGATACTGTTAATGGTTTCCAAGTTACGTCTCCTTTTTACTTCATTATTTCCCTGTCTGTGGTTTTCCTTGTATGGAGCCCAGAGCAACATAACTCCAGCTTAAGATGCAAACAATACACATTCACACCTTTGGGGTCATGTTTGGGAAATAATAGTGCAAAGAAACTTAAAAGAAATCAGGAAATGATAAGCAGTTTCACCACATGCCAGCAGAGGTGGCTCCATGTGGTCGCCAAAGTGGTCGGACGCAATTCCTTTGAGCTGTTCATCATGCAGATCAGTCAGTTAGGTATGACAATCAATATTTTCCTGTGCTCTGCTAGTAGATAAGTTGTTGCTGCACTATGCTGAAATATGCACACAAATCTTAGGGCAATGACATATCAAATCAGTGGTCAGAGCAAGGGATCGCCATAGTTTTTGTGATGTGCCCCTACCATCAACTTTTCAGCTGATTTAGCATCTTGAATCGGCGGCGGTCCCCATCGGTGAAGGAGAGCACTCTGATTGGTCTTTTCGGCTTAACAAATCACTACATGAGAAGAGAAACAGAGGATATGAAAGCAAGCAAACAACATAGTCAAGAAGGCACACAGCTGGATAATTTAATCTATTTTTTTATCTTCATCTCATCTGAACATTCCAATACAAAAACATTTTCAACAAAATGGTGATCTGGAAAAAACTGAAACTGTTGGGAGTGAGAACGGTGTAAAAGTGCTGTTTAGTGTACAGTTTGTATCCACAGTCGTAGGTCTTCTCTTTTCACTTATGACAGATACTCTCCATACAATCAATTGCTGGTATGGAGAGCTTACACACAAGCAGAAAAGATGTACTAGCTGGCTGTTGGCTGTAGTTTTTGTGGTGTGCTCAAGTGCCCCTAACAATAGACCACAAAACAGATGGTGTTCAAAGGTCCCAGCTCAACTTGGTTACCCAGAACAGGTATGTGAAGACAAAACACATCATCCTGATTCTTTAAGATCGGGTGTCTGGCAAAAAGAAGACTGATCTGGTATTTATTATCTATTATTATCTATATTCCTACTTAGCTTGTAAGCCTGTAGTACATTTGTAAAGCACATCAACATGTTTGACAGCTGAGTAATTTTAATTTAGCTAAATCTAACCATTGTTTAATTTTTATAGTTTCTATAATATTTTTATGAATGTCTATGGAGAGCATTATCAATGTGGATCCACAGTGGCAGGAAGATGTGCACAGCCCATGTTGATCTGTGGGCTCATTTTCCACCTAATTTCACAGAAATCTGTGCACAAATTTCTATCACGCTGACTAGCAAACAAGCAAAAAGAACCGAAAACATAATTGGCATGGAGGAGGGATGAAAATAAGAATAGTGCTATGTGCTTGTTTCCCAACAGCACCATGCTGAGTTGCTATAAAACAATGCAATACATGATGCATGTTTCAGTCTAAATCTCTTCACTTGACAGTTCTAGACAGACAAATCTGAGACTCCAGCAAACAAACACTCCCATCAGTGTGGTTCTGCCTCTATGTGTGCACACCAGAGCTGACATTCAAACACAACACAATTAATAACACCCACCAACATGGAGATGGGCTGTAAACAGTAGGGGTTGATGTGAGGAGACAGATGAACTTAAATGAGAGAAAAAGAACACCGGCATGGTCCCTCATCTCGTGAGTGTTTATCCACTAAAGTTCAGAAACAAAGAAGCAACTTGGACATCTACTTGTGGAAATCCACAACAGGATGGGGCACCTTTGCTCATCAGATTTAATAATTCACAAGTTGAGACTTTGAAATCTGTAACAGGCCACAACATTCATTTCCATCAAAAGGTGAAAGAGAGATCTCCGTAGACAAAGCATCGCACTGTTTGAGCCATATCACACGTGACACAAGAAGAAACATCCTGCTTTGATTTGATAAAATAATCAAGGACTTCCAGCAATGACGTCCCTAAAAATTAGGTTTTGAGTGTCTAGTGCTGTTGCCGTAATATGTTTCTGCATGCGTGAATTGAAGTGAAGATTGAGTTCATTTGGGCAAAGTGAGTCATTTGAAGACAAACGGGAGAAAACAAAGCTCTTGACATCACGTGAGGCGACAACTGTGGCGGCTTTATTTTTTTTTTCCTAGTTTACTATCACATCCTTGGCCTTTCATTCCATCGTGCTCTCCAGCTTTCCACATTTCCAGACGAATGATACTCAAAAGCTTACTTTCGCCTCCCACGTAATTAACACATTTTTACACCACCAGCGTTCAGCATTCCAAACCACTTCAGGCAATGTGCCCGTGCAATTTTAGATGTGACACGAGTGGAGGCGGCAAGGGGAAGAGCTTTGCGAGACAGCTCTCTGACGCTGCTGCACAGCGTTTTCCAGAGCTATATTAGATTTAGTTGGAGTGTACCAACTGTGCGAAAATGGTGCTGCATCTCTGTGCAGTCTCAACAATCAGCCCCCCCCTCCACACTGTACTTGACATGTTTTCTCTGACATTGTGAGTCTGTCAATTATCCGGCATTTTTTCCTAACACTCTAACAATATTGGCTGGAAAAGGATTTGTTTGGTGACAGAAACAGAAATTAGGAGACAGAGTCCTTTTCTGTTACATATGACAGCAGGAATTGAGTTTACTCTGAACTGTGTCTGATGAGATTTCCTCCAAAGGAAGAATTCATGTGCATAGACAGAAAAAGGGCTTTTAAGTTGGATGCATAAAGGATCATTTTGCTTGTGTGGTTTGATATTGATTAGAAACAAGGCATGCTGGGGCATCTGAGTCTGAGGCATCAAGGAAAGCAGTCCCAGAGACACTGGGTCACTCATGCAAATATTACATTTGGCTGACAAACAAAAATAAGTAATAGAACTGCAATATCTGTCTAATTAAACTCACACATATGTGAATATCAATTAAACTGTGTTAGTGGCTCATGCAATTAGACATTATTCAGGTATAACCCTCAGAACTAAAGCAGTATAAACATATAGTGATACTTCGTGGCATACAGCACTGCAGAAAAGAAGCTAGTGAGGATGTCCTCAAGGTCACTTCAGCAGGGTGGGTGTTTGCTGACACAAGAGGTGAACGTGGGTAATCAGGCTGAAAGGTTACTCTTTAACTACCTGACCACCCTGTTTTCCTCCAATACTGTTTCTGATTTATCATCACTGCAGCAGCTCCAAGCTTCACATCACTAAAACATAACTGCTGAGAATCTCCTGTGGCTCTTATAACAACTGGATTGTTCTTTATAATATTGATAATTTAGTGCCATCTCTGTTGACTGCATCTGGTGATGCATACTAGTTTCACGAATGTCGAATTCACATTCTGAAGTATACATTTCGTGTGTATATTTGTGCAGAATGGTGGATGCCACAATCATCAATGGGAACTAGCATTTAGGGAAAGAATGCAAATTGTCATGCAAGAACCATTCTACAGATCCCTATGCAAGAATTATTTAAAGATACAATATGGAACTTTACATATATATTTTTTATTTGCTGGAAATATTCTGCACATCTTATCTTATTATGGACAGGTGCTGTCTCACTGAACAGCACTGATATTTGTTTCTAAATGTTTTGGAGAAAGGCTCACTGCTGTAACCAATCAGAGAATTTCAGTTATATCAGCTTGATCATTCTATTTTGGACCCTTCTCATAATCTTAGATTTTATTTAATTTATTGATTCCTGTGAGGAGATTGTTGTTTGACAGCTCTACTACAGGGTTTTGTTGTCAATGACACCTTTGACATATATGTTCAGGAGCAACCAGGAGTCAAACACTGACCCTGTGGTTCAGTGTACAACTGCTCTACCAACTGCACCACATTGTATTTCTCATGCTTGAATTTTATCTTAGATACGGATGTGGTCCTGACCTGTAGTTAAAGTCATGATAAGGTTGTCTATGTCTCTCCAGGCAGAAAGCACTTTGGAGTTAAGAATCTTAACATCTTAACCTGAATGAACTTAAATCTGTTACTAAATTCAACTAAACTATTACTGAAACAACCAATTTACAACAGATCCGTGCAGTTACGAGGTCCTATGCATGAAAATGTTAACTATCAAATTTAACCAGCTACAAGAGAAAATATTTGGTCAGTATGAAGGGTGGGTTGCTCCAGTGTTGCTGACTGCTGATTTTAAACCACAGGTGCACATATGCTGTTGTTGAGTGCTGTTACTAAAAATGCACTCGTGCTAATGTGCGGTGCTTTGGATAAAAGCGTCCACCCCTTAGCATTTATTATGTTCATGCAAGCAGTAAAACAACACACACTTGAAAGAAGGTGGAGTTGTGAGGCCAAAACAAAGAGGAAGATGTGGAGGGGGTGAGAAAAAAAATAATTGCATCTTTTAATTGAATCCCTGGAGCACTAAACTGCTCAAAATGGAATCAGATCACCCTCGGCCTTTGTTTGTACCCTCTTCCTTAAACTAGACTGATGAATTCAGAGACTTAAGCTCTTGTGTAGTAAATTCAGATCCACACCTGCATCTTATTTCTGTCTCTATACTTCGCCTCTAACGCTGTGTTCTTTCTCAGTTCGTATGTTTGTTCATGCCTCTTTCCACTCATGTGTCGTCTTCCTTCCTCCAATTCGTCCACGTGCGCTCCTCCCTTTTGTTGTTCCCTCGTCTGTTCTGTCATGTCCCAATCCATCGCAGAGCAACAAGTCAAACTGCCTCTTCGCATTCTCTTCTCCTTTGTTTTTCCTCCTTGTTTCCTTTCTCCCTTTCCCCTGGCGTTTCCTCCCCCCTTCTTTCTCCTTCCTTCTCAGCTCAGCCCTAATTAGGGAGATTCCTCTCTGATCAATAGAGGCTCCTCATGGGAGCACAAGAAGCAACAGCTCAGAATGACAGCACATGTGTGTTTCTTGTATGTGTGTGTGTGTGTGTGTGTGTGTGTGCACACATGAATGCAGAGTGAGGAGTCAGAGGGTTATGTTCTGTATCAGCTCAGCAAACACACTCTGTATGCGTACTCATACATCTTCATTCCTGGGAAATACACTGTACACTGATACAACTTTACTCTTGAGTATACATGCACATGCAGTATCTCTGACAAGGATCTCTGTGCTTGTAACTGTTGCCACCAGAGCCACATTGGTTTGGTGTTGGTTATGCAAACCTGTGCTGACAGTGCAGCGCATTCTGATGTAATGTAATTTACCTGTGATTGCATTTAATAGGAATTATGCTTATTGAACTTCATAGAGCAATTAAAGAAGAGAGCACTGCATGATCATTCTAGAGGAATTCAGACAAAGGAATCTTCTACACATCTACAAATACATTTTATTTTAAGTAGACATGATTTGTGCTTCAAAAGAATTCTTGTTTCTCAGAACCTCAGCCAATCAAAGCCTGTCAGTCTGACTATATCCATAATTAAAAATACATTTTTGCTAATTTCCCTTTTTGAAAGCTGACAAGGGACAGACTGCACCTCAAGGTCACTGCAGAGGCAATGTATTAAAAATTTAATCGCAGTCATACACAGATTTAAAGTGAGCAGCGCGGGGAATTAAGCAGCCAAGGAAAATCATAACAGGGAGGCTGCATTTAATGAGTCAGGAGTGAGTGATGGGGACGTGTTTTTGTGCCACTCATGTGGGAGCGGAGGGCCTAGGGCCACGGCGGGCCATCTGGGGCTCCGAATTTGACAATTACACTGAGCACTGTGGCCACAGGCACATTCTCTCTGCTGCTTTCAAAGAATGCGTGTGTGTTTGTATGCGCCACGCACCTACGTGTGTCTCTTGTCGTCTATTTTCATAGAAATCCCTCATAATCTTGCCGGAAAACAACAGGCAATTAAAATAACTGCAATCTAAGCCTGAGCCAATTTATCCGGGGAGACTTCTGAAAGTACACAGGTTCAATACGCAGTGTGTTTGGGTTTAGGCTGTGAGTAAGCCTTAGCGAGTAGCGTTGAGGGAGTCAAACAACGCTACAGAAACTAGCCACTGTGCACACAGACTCCAGAGAGCTTCAATCCCAGACGACTCATTAGCCATTCTGGGAGTTGAATAAATTTAGCTCCCGCTCAATTAGTGAGGGTGGCACATGCTTTACCGTATATTTAGTTAGTTTGCATCAATTTTTACAATTACACTGCTGAATATAATGAATACTTATTGCAGTTTTTAGACAGTTATTAGCTTGTTGCTCATGAGCAGATGAGCCATCACCTGATCAAATCGGTGACAGGCTTTGATTTCACATGTAATCCAGTGATTAGCATCATGTGTACCGCACAGATCATTGCAAAGGTTTATCATGTTCCCTCGCTTTTATCTGTATCACGCGAGTCATCGGTGCACTCTGCTTGTCCTGTGATTGTGTGCTGTTGCCTCGGTGCCCTGGCGTCTTTAGGCTGATTACTACAATGCCTGAAGGGACTGCACCATTGTTTATGTTATTTATGAGATTCATTTAATTGGGCTGAGAGCAGCCAGGCTCAGTCAGAGCCGTGCTCCTGATGGCTTAAGCACAGAACCCTGCCAGTACTGGAGGCTACGCTGAGCGTCATGCTGCAATTAATGGAGTTTACTTCAGTGTGTTGCAGGTGAAGTAGATGCATGATGTGACAGTTCACAAGGGCCAGATGACTGTCACACAGATATTTTACAGTAGCTTATTTTATTAGGCCATTGCCTAGTAAATCAATTGCTCATTACCTTGACTTGATGATTGCATGTGTGGATGTCTCTATTAAAGAAAGGGTCATGCACAAGGCTACAAACGTGCCCTGAATCAATTCTAATGAATGAATAAATACCAATTAATTTAGACATTCTATCAGAGCCTCCTCTCATTGCACATTCCTGTCTTGTCCTGGAGCACAGGGGAAATTAAAATTATAAAGCTATTTAAGTCACGATTATGAAAATAATATTTAAAGTAACTAAAATAACTTATTGAAATCATCAAATGGGTATAAAATTATTTTCATATATTGTAATTAGAGGGTAGTTCTAATGTTATCATTTTATGGGTGACATTAGGGCTGGAATCCATCAACTAATTGATTGGTTGACCGATAGACTATTAACTGCTAACAGTTTTGATTATAGATTAAGTCATTTATCAAATATATAATCTGATCTGTCTCTGGTTTCAGCTTCTTCAGCGTGACGAAGTTTGAGTTAAAGGAGCACAGTGCATAAAGCCTGTACTCAAGTGCACTTGCACCAGAAAAATACTCCAGTACAAGTAGAAGTTCACTTTTATTGTTCTTCTCAAATAAAAGCATAAAGTACAACCTCTAAATGTGGAGACCATACAGTAACAAGCATTGTCAGGGAAGCTGATAGGATATTTTTAGTGATTCTAAAATTATCAATAGCAACTGATTTCTCTAGATCACCTTAAATTACCAGTAACCTTTTGCCATTACCTGGCATCTCCCATGCTGTCTGTGTCTTGGCTGACTGGGCCCATTACATCTGCATGTGAGATTTCTATCATCTTGTTAGTATCTGTTGAACTGATGAATGTTTTTCTGAGTCGATTTCATTGTTGGTTGTTTCTGAGGGCCACACTTCCTCTGAGTCTGCTGCTCCCCTCAGTTTTATGGAGCTTTGTAGTGACTTTCAGCTAAATGTATAGTGTCTGGCTGCAACCTCACTACTCTCATAGCATTGTTTTTGCAGCAGGCAGTTGTTTTCAATGTAAAAGCTCTTAAAGCCGACACATAGCACCACACAGTCGACACATAGGACCATTTTGCCCATGTTGCTAAGTATAGCGGTTTAAAATATCAACATGTTGACCTGTACCGCCTGAGCCTTAAGAAGAACACTTTATGGTAAGGGTACATGAATCATCGTGTGTTTATGCATGATTTCATGCATGAAAAACCACGAAGTCATGCATGAGACACCACATGACCTATCAGGACACAAGAATTAACAGTGTGTTGATGGGAGAACGAACAATGGATTGATGCTACAACTAAGGGATTTTAAATTAAGTGTTGTAGATTTGATTCTTATTTGCTACACGATCAATCATTTGGTGACTCTTTACAATGAATCTTGTGGCCCTTGGGAAGGTGGAGACCCCAAGTTGAGAACCAGCGGCTTCACAAGCATGGAATTCCAGTAACACTATCAGCTCCAGTATCAGAGAATCCACTCATTGTTTGCAAACTGAGATGTCACATTCAGAACTGATGTGCAGCCGAGTTTTGGATATCAAAACGGAGCCCAGCTCAGGAGACACAGCCGCTTGTTTCCTAATGAGTTGTTGGAAGGATGAGCCCAGCTTCGCCTGTCCAGAAAGAAAATGCTGGCAGATAATTGGCTCATTTCATAGACACTGTGCATTAATGAGCTGACCATCACAATATCATAGGTCAGGCCTGCAGAAACTGATGACGCCCTACGACAATCATTAGCACTGGGAGCTTTGCATTGTCACACAGCTGGAGCCAACAGAGAGGCTCTGAGTTTTTACTACTAAGTAGATAGTTCTTATTTATTGTCCTTATGGAAAGTCTTCTCATACAGTATTTGTGACTGTCAGACATTAACAGCAGAGGACATTACAAGACAGACACTGAATAACACAACACACCCATGATGCATCATAGTGGACATGCAGTACATGCATAATATTAGCAGCGAGTGCTTGGTATGCCAATCTCACTCTGTCTGCTGCACATGATGGATATAAACAGCACTGAGTCTTTGATATGTTCCCATTTGCTGAAGCGATTTACTCCTTTGAAGACTGTAAAACACAAATGTCTTTCACAAACGTCTGTGCTTGCAGAAGCTGCTAGTGTTTGAGGATGAGGATGTCAGTTTTGTTTCAGTGAGAAGCTTGTGGACGACAGTGTTGCAAGTGAGCGATACCTGTGATATAAATGTATATTCAATTCAATTCAATTCATCTTTATTTGTATAGCGCCAAATCATAACAAAAATCATCTCAAGGCACTTTA
>JAUMHL010000006.1:1781953-1813479 GCA_032362345.1 Sandelia bainsii | reverse complement strand
CTAGTGTTAATGTTTGATTTATGTAATTTAGATGGACGGGGAGCAGACACAGTCTCTATGGGATAGTTTTGGGGGGGGTGACGGCTATATGATGTCTGTATATGCTGGGTTTGGTTATATCTTCCATTTTTGAATTCCGGTTGTATTCTTGACTGCATTGACTGTGGAGGTGTGACTGCCTGCTGCTTAAAATATGTGTATGACAAGTTCTGAAGTTGTTCTGTATTGGCTGTTAACACTTTATATGACGATGAAAAAAAAACTTCTCTAAATCTCTGTAAAATGTTTGGAATATTTCACACCATTCTACAATGCAACACTAACAATATGAATAGACAGCGTTAGTGTGAGAATGAAATGGGTTGCAACAGGCGCTGAGCAGCTGGTGCACAGCAAAGAGGTCAAAGAAATCAACCGGACGACTGTTAGAATCTTTCACCCTTGCAAATCCCCACTGCAAAGTTTTTTCTTCACATTTTGTAAGTTACATTCAACCATTGGATAGTCAGCAGACCAGCACAGTGAGTTATCATCAGTTCACAGGGTCCATCAGCGTATTGGCTGGCGTGTTATCAAAAAGAATGAAATCCTCCGTGTGAAAGCAGATTCAAAAAATATTTTCTAAGACTACTTTTCTCCACACATGCAGGGGAAATATTTCACCAGGTCAGCTTCATACTCCTACTACTCCTTTTCAATGTAGAGTGAAAAAATAAAAAACAGCTCTTGAGATGCATCTCAAGCAAACAGGCAATGACGATTCATTTGTACTTGTTTGCGCCCCCACACAACTTGGCCTCCAAGCAGCTAATGCTCTCATGACTTGATCGCTGCCATTTTTCTTCCATTCTGCTACAGTGAGACATGGAAACAATAAGAACGGGAATTGCCTTCGACACACGCTGGCATTGAGAACCTCTTCATACTTTAGCTTCTTTTCCACTGTATTTTTAAGAGCATCCATTTGTCTGCAGATGTACATACACTGATCTTACTTATGGGTAATAGAGATGCATGCTGAAGGCTTCTTTTCCTTCCACTAGTGTCCAACAAACAGTGTATACAAGTCCTGTTTAATGTTTTTTTAAGTCTCCCAATGGACATTACAGTCCAGCCTGACAAAGCTGCTTCAGGCTCACAGTATGTGTGGCTGCGATGATGTAATATGTGATGCCATTATCTCAAAGTTTTAAAGTCACACAAAACTATTTTGAAATACATTTTTCCATTGAGCTCATCTTGTAATCAGAAAACTTCCTCATTGTGAAGCAGTTTGAGGGGATGCATGAGAATGAGGAGAGATTTAATTGGAGGGTTCTCATCAGAATTCTTATGGCACTGTACGTATATCTATCCTTCTCTGCATTCGTTTAGTTTCCTAAAGTGATAGGCTCGGTGCATTTCCACTCCCTTGAAAGTCCAATTTCTGTGACCTACCATGCAAATTTCATTAGCAAAGTTCTGCCTCATTAGTGTTAAGCAGATTCAATAAGGAATTAAATGTATAGAGAGTTCATGCCATTTCCGCAATAATGCCAGCACCTTGTAACACCCAGACTGGGTTGTTTAGAGCTCTGAGGATGTGTTTTAATTAAATGGTGACCTAGTTATGTTCAGAATCATAATTCAGCTAAATTAGACTTAGGCAAACTTTAATCTAAGCTTTATGAATGTGCACTATTGTGGAAAGATGCAAAATGTGTGTCTTCTGCAGTGATAAACTTCCGTCTACGTCTTCCCTCTGGAACACAGACTGAATGTGTATACACTGTCCTGACCGCAGCCACAGGAATCAGGAAGAGGTAATGGACTGTAAGTAATGTGCAAGTTGCACAGTTGCGTGAACAGCTGTAAGCATGATTCATATCAGTTGTTGGGTTTATTGAGGATGTCATTCTTGGGCCACTTCCGACACTCCACACAGCAATTCACCTCGACGGACTCAGACCTTTGCTCTTTAGCCCGTCCACCTGCTCTAAAGCTCAGTCAAAAACAGGTGTTCAGACCACTTACCCCTCCAACAAGCTGTTACACACAGTCTGTTTAACAACTGCAAATAGGTCATTACCTGCATTAGTTCTTTGTAGACTCATGTCTTGACATGTGTAGCTGACTCAGCGCTGTGCAGGACAGGCCTAGCCATCCACAGTTTGACATTCTGTTGCTATAGCTCACATCTACAACCCAATCAGTCTGAATATGGTGTTAAAAGGAAGCAGAATGCATCCAATTTTTAAACATATTGCAATTCACTTAAAAAAAAAAACCCTGCCACATTATTACATCCACAGTTTGTGAATCAAGGTTTTACAGTTCAAAGGCACCTTAACATGAACACTGTGTCAGTCCAGTAACTAAGCCAAGCCAAAGTGTATGGAAAAACACAACATACTTTGTTTTAATCAGACTTGGAGGTAAGATGTGAAAGCAAATGCCGAAGTTTGAATTACAGTAAGTCAAAGGGATTTGTGCAGACATTCATGATAAATATACAGGGAAATTCAATGTTGTTCCTCATGGAAGTGCAATCTAATATAGACATTAAGAACAAGTACAAAACACTACAATTATTTAAAAAAAAGAACATAAAAACAACACACGCAGTCTTAAGTGTAAGAGTGAGCATTCTCATAGCAACCTTGCATAGCTCTGCATTGATTTTGTGTTGGTTGTGCATGTGGGATGCAAACCAGGATATGACCAGTCGGGGGTGGCATCATATTATATGAGCAGAACCATTAACAGCAAAGGAAGAGCTTTGAGCCACCTTTGACTCGCAAACTTATGTTTTTATCTGAATCACAACAAAAGCACTGGTCACTGGTCACTATGTCATTGCTGTTTACATCAATGAAGAATAGTGTTTGAACAGAACCACAAGTTTTCATTTGTGCATCATTCCTTGATAAACACATGATCCACCACCATGAGTCTTAGTGTACAGCGATGCTTCCAGTGACTCACTACCTTTCTGTCCTTCACATCGTCAGTTTGGATTATAGAAGCATTAGGCTTGGTGTTTTCCATCAAAAACACAGACAGCAATACAAAACATGTGACACGACCCCCAAGGGACGTTGTTAGATGACGCCTGCAACACTCATTGTTACAATTAATGCGTTAAACCTCCCAACCCCTCTTTTTTCCCCCCAAATATAACCATTATTCACCCCTCATGGCTCAACCTTGCGTGAGATTCTGTGATAGCCCTCATTCAACCCAAACTTCAGGCCAGCTGACTCCCTCAGAGTGATGGGCAGGGGGGCTATTGTTTTGTGATCAGTCAGAGAGCCACAGCACTTGACTGAGTCTGCCTTGGGAGTCACTGTCACCAGTGTATTGTACGTTGCACGTTCTCCCTGGGGTCACACCATGTCCCTGGTCATGCTGGAGATGTCATAAATAAAGAGAGAGAGTGGAGAGAGAGAGAAAGAGAACAATGAATTGCCCTTTCCCCTGCTTCCAGCTCGGTCTCTCCTCCACATCAGCCATGGGGGACGTTGTAAATCACAGGAGCAGGGGTGGGGAGAAACCTGAGCCGAGAGCAAGGGAGTAAGGCAAGCAGACATTAAAGTGGGAACCTGGCTCTCTGGAAGTCTGGCCGTTCCTGTCATCATTATGGAGCATGGGAGACAAAGGCAGGAAGAGCTGAGGATGAGGCTTCCCAATGGAGGGAGGGAATTGGAGGGGTACACATTCTCAGTCATTCTATGTAATGAAAAAAACAAACACTCGATTTAAGGTTCCTTTAGTGCATGAGTTCCTCTCATGCCTTATGAGTCATTGTGCAGGTCATAAATCCAGGTTGGTTAGGTTTAGTCCTGACAGCACTGCCACTGAGGGACAAAAGTAATCCAGCTATGATTTTCAGTGAACAAGAGATTGTGATTTCCACCTCATCAGGGACGGAGAAAGCTGAACTCATCTGCAGAGGGAGAAGGGAGGGAGTCAAGAAATGTCCTTGCATTCATGGGCATAAAGCCATCTCTGACAATAGTGAGGAAAACAGAATTGCTGTTGGAGAGAAAGGAGGCTGAAGAGAGGTAGTGATGAAAGGGATAAGGAAATGTACAAGAGTGTGTGTCTGTGTGTGTGTGTGTGTGTCAGTGATTGCGGTGGTGGTTGTGCCTTTGTGCCTCTTTGTGTCACGGCTCTACTGTTGCCATACCAACCGCAATTACTGTCAAAAATTACAAACAAATGACATATTTATTTGAGTTCATACGAGTAAAAGCACACATTTGTAAATATTTAATGATCATGAACGTGATTTGCACATTATATTTATTTGACCTCTGAAAGGCTACTCACTGATAAAAAAACAATAAAAGAAGACAGAAGGAAAAGGAAGATTAAAAGAAATACACAATCAATAAGCACTAAAGGTTTCACATCAAACATAACCTCAGATATGACCCCAAATCATTCTGGCCTGGTTGATAAATGTGCTCTCCGTTCTGTACCGTTTACAAAGGCTGTCAAGATAGGTTACATCAGTTCTACCTCTCTCTCCCTGACATTGATCACTGTCCCTCTGGGCCCAGGTATCTCTCACTCTCAGAGGTAACTAAGCCTTGTGGAATGTTTTGGGCCCTGACCCCTGCAAGGATTTGGACTTGGCTGTTATGTATCATCTCACATTTTCCCCTCGAGGTTGTGAGGCTTAAGTCTGACAGCCTATGAAGAAGGCTGACGTGAAAAGTCAGTGCCACTTCTCACTGGACTCTTTACATTTGCACACCAGACATAGGGAGAAGAGTTATGAAGAAGAGCGCCGAGAGGCATGGAATCAAGTGTGTGTAAAAAGAGAAAGCTCTTTGAGGGACCTTTAGGGCTTATTCAGACTCGAGCTGTAGAGGAATTTTCTTAAGGCGAAGCTGTTTTCCTGTACAAAGCAACGCAATAGGTCGACTGTGCAAGCAGCTTACAACCCATAGCTACATTATATTGTTTGGTGGCCTCTGGCTGTTGCAATTACGCAAACCTATCTCCCAAAAATTCCCTTTTGCAATCTCAAATATGTTTTGTGCAAATATGACTAGCGAGGAGGCGGTTGGGGTGGATGGCAGGTGTTAAAGTGCAACACTGTCACACCACAGACCTGAGTTCGCCTACAGACTCTTGTGTGTGGTTAAGCTTAAAGATTATCCACTCTGTAGGTCATTAGTACCAGCAGCAACAAACAACCAACACAGAGATATTACCATTGGTAACATAGTATTTAAACTCACTTTTGTAAGTTGTAGAGTGACATGTCATAGAACGTCAAGGACACAGTGAAACCACCACCAAACATTTTTACTAAACCTGACGATGTTTATCTGGTGCCTAATCTAACACATATGTGTTTGGACAGTTGTAATCCAGTCCAGTTGGACTGTTTAAGATGAAAATATCATTACACCAGAGACCACCATTGTAAAAGATGGCAGCTGCAATTTTGGTGCCTGGCGCCAGAGAGGTCCAATTTCAACAAACTCCTGCTGTTATGGGGGCGCTGTTTCACCAGACAGGTCTGTGGGTGGGGACCAACTAGGTATGTGGTGACTTAGGTTTGAGGACTCATTACATAAGATTATGGTTTTGTTTAAATATGAATAAACATGTTAGCGTGCAGCGTGAACTCACTTAAATGGTTGTGAAAGTTGTAGGATGTTTTTACAGCACTGGTGTTTGTTCATTTTTATGGATTTGCTTTCTGAAAGTGCATGAAGCTTAAGGTTTTACAGGTTTGATTACAGCTAATTAGGTAACAACATTTCCTCGATTCATTACAGTCTAGCTCTCCACAGAAAAGGCTCTAATTCAGCTGAAGGAAGATGTAATGCATTTAGCAGAGACAAAAAACAAATTGAAGCAGAACAAACTATACAGTCTATAGATAATTGATTGCTCATGGTTTATGGTTGCTCCACATTTTTTTCCCTTGTACATTAGCAATGCCAGACCCTGAGAATAATATTGTTTTTCTGAAGGTACAGGAAAAACAATGTTGGATTCAGGTTCATGTGAGCTATACATAACATGTTAACCTCAAAGTCACCTCTCCTCTTTTAAACAGGGAACTACAGCTGCAATTGCATGCAGGATCAACAGTGTTCCCCCCCATCTGGTGTTTGCACATTTAAATACACAACAATGAGGCAGCAAAGTGCTAACAGTAACCCTAATTCTTGGGTTGTTCAATGGTTAGACTCCAGAGAGGCATTTTTATTACTTCATTCATTTATGTATTAATTAATTGAATTTCCTGATCAAACTGCTGACCTTACATGGAACCTTTACTGTCTGCATAATAATGTTCAGAGATTGGAGACAAAGATATTCTATATCCCTAGCTTTCATTAACTTTAACACTGAACATATTTCAGCACAGCAATAAAAGTCTTTGGTTTGAGGAGATTTAGTCAAAGTAAGACCACCAACAACTGCCATCTGAGACCACTGAAATGAGCTGATCTTCCCTCCTCATTACAGCTATGCTTATAAATTTCACCTCTTTATTAAACAGTCGTCCTTGTCACATTTAAGTTGTGGCTAAAAGCTTTGTATTATTTGCCTGTGGAGTCTGGCATGGGTACAATGCAAAGGCCTTTGTTTTCACCCACTGAATGCGATATTGTATGCACTGCCAGTATCTCCCTATTTATTGTCATCGCCTATTAAAACGAGCTGAGAGTGTACTTTTGCTTTGTTAGATCAATTTTCAATACTTACAAATGAGCTGGCTCTGTAAATTCATAGCGTAATTACTTTCCATTTCCAATTTGCCAGACACAACAGCTCTGTCCTGCAAATAAAATGGGCTATTTTGCATGAAACACAGCTGAAGTAATAACTGAATATTACCTTGGCCCTCTCAGCTTGAGTCCAGCGAGAAGGAACAAAATGTGATGCAGGAGACAAAGGTTCTAGCATTTTGTGTTTGCAGAAAATATGTGAAACGTAGCATCTGTCAGATCTGTGTATGTGAGCAATAATTGCTCCCCTGAAGTGGATATGATGAAACAAGGCCGTGAAATGGTGAATTATATCAGGCTGCTGTCTCCTTTCTGATTTCAAGCTCACAGATGCAATCTCATCGCATCCAGAGAAAGTCTGTAAGCATGCTGCAGGTCCCTCGATAGGAAAACATTTGCATCTTAGATGACAAGGCTTTAATAATAATAACTGATACTTTATTAATACCCTTGGCGAAACTCTTGGGGACAGGCAGCTGCATTTCAGGCACCAAGAGTTTGAGGTTCAGTGTCTTGTCCAGGGACACTTCAACATGTGGCCAGGAATTGGGGGAACCTGGAGTCTAATCACTAACCTTGGGGCTTGTAGATGACTAGTGTACCAAGTGAGCCATGGTCGCCCCGAACCATGGCAAACTTGTTGCGTGTTGCATATGCAAATGAAATTAGACATTCCTTCACCATTTGCAAGATCTGTGCATGTTCAAATCAGTAGCTTTTCTTTCCCTATTGCCAGTGGCTTTGAGTGTATTCTTACTGAAAATAATGCATCACAGGCAGGGCAACTAACTGCTAGGCTTGAATGGCTCCTGTCACAAGCCATAATTGCTTGTATGAAAGGCCAAGGCTGCCTGTTAACACCAGGTGAAAGCAGGAATGGAGCTGGAGGAGCTTGTCTGTGGAGCGGAGACAATTTTGTTCAGGCTCTCCGGCAGCTTTGTGTGAGAGGTAGGTGTGTGTGTGTGTGTGTGTGTGTGTTGGAGGGAAGGTTGTAATTGCTGCCGCCACCCCTCCTCCCCGGAGCCCCGGTGCAGACTGGGAGAATTGGAAGACTCATTTCATCTCGTAGGAAAGGAACGGATGGGAGCTCTGTGGGGTGGGGAAGCAGAGGAGGCAAAATTACAGAGCAGCGTGGTGTGGCAGTCGGTTGAGTTCTGTGACCTGCCGTCCTGACACCACTTGGTGCTTGAGGAAAAGGCTATTTCAAAGAAGATGCACATCTTCTGCCAGAAACAGGGGGTGGATACAGTGTCATGATTCCTGTACAATATCATGCAATGCAATACAACAGCCATGCTATAAATACGATCTTTTATGAAGATTGTATTGTCCAGTAATGGCACAGCGACAATTTTGTCACAGTTTTTTATCTGCTCCATAAATGTTAAGGTGTGCAACAGTTTAGAATAACAACCACAATCTGTGGTCTTAAAAAAACTATATATTATACTCTGCTGTCTTCAGCAGTGGTGGTAGTTTAGACTCAGAGATGTTTCACCCAGTGCTAGCAGCCACATGACAGAGGGTGCCAACGTAGGTAGCTCCAGCAAAACAGTATTTTCCCCTACTGATGATGTTGTTGATAATCATGAATGCACAAGTCTAATCCAGATTCATTCATTCATTCAAAGGGTGAGAAATGTTATAAGAAAATGTGTAATAATTGCTAAAATACGGACAAAGATCTGTAACCAGTCAGTAGGTACTGACAGCTGCTTCATCCATAATAATACATCAGCTTTTATTAATTGATTGTAATTTCTTAAAGAATCTACATCTGAAAAATGTAGCTGACTAACGCTGTCAAATAAAGGTAGTGGAGTAAAAAGAGTAATATTTCACCCTGAATTGTTGTGAAGTAAACGGGGAACTGTAGCCTCCAAAATAATGGAGAATATTTATAGTGTATCATTTCAAAAATGAAAAGTGTGTATTTCTATTTGGCCTTAGAAAAAGTGTGGTTAGTGACTCTCAGTGGAGAGACTTGTCGTCTGATGAGTGCTAGTGCATTCATAGTGCGTCAACAAATGACTTGTTTAAAAGAAGCTCATGCAAAATGCCATCTGTGTTATTATGGTCATTACTGTTACCAAACTCAACCAAAGTAGCCAGTTAAGGAAAACTGTAGGGCAAAGCAATGTAACGCATTCCAGGTTACACTGAAGCTCCTCTGGTTCATTTCCAATAAAAACACATTCAGGATTCTTTCATGTCCTCATCATCCGGCAAACTCCAAAAGACAGCCAAGTCATAAAGAGCAGAATTGTGTTCAGACATCCAAAATAACCATTTTTATCACCCATTTCAGTCCTCTTTCATAACCGGTTTCATTACTGGCAACCCACTCAACTGCTGTCTGTAGGGAGATATCCATAGAGCTCACGATGTGTGTGCCAAACCGAATCCCCACTCATTACAAAACACAATCAGCATATGAAACCAGTTGAATGGTTAAACCCCAGTAGATAGACAAGAGGTTAATGTCGCCTTTGACACTCCAATCTGCCCTTCTCATCACAACGTGTGGTGGCAAACAGACGGGGACGCTCCAGCCCACTCTGTCTTCATACACCCATATCAATTGGTAGATTTGCTGACAGCATGGGGGGGTGCAGAGGGTATGTCTCGCTTCACAGCCCCAAAATTAATAGAGGGGCCCCTCATTATGGAGAAATGGGAAAGACAAAGAGGTCTCAGTGAGGACGGTAGAGCCACAGAGGTGGATTCTTAAATAATGAGATGAGAGGAGAGAGTGTGAAGGAAACCAGGAGAAATTAGATGAGAAATGTGACAGCCAGTCTAACTGCAGCACTGTTGGACTGCTCATATTTCTTTTTACTTGTTCTGCAGGACTGAATCCAAGCTGAACATCCAAGCAGCAAAAGAAACAGGAAATTAGTCGCCCCCTTAATAGTAGCCCTGCTTTACCTTCTCCCTCCCCTTTTTTTTCCTCCCCCTATCTCCATCCCTCAGGGAGGTTGGGTAACAGCCAGTCTCATTGAAAGGCAGATCAATAAAGAGATAGATTGTCATCTCTGTGCACCACCCTCGTAATCAATTAATCTATAATAGAATCCATTCAGTGGAACGTCTTAAAGAGCCCGTCCTCCCATTACCAGCTATGGGTCAAAAAAAAGGTGCAGACTTACAGTGATCTCATTACTAGTAATAGAGTGGGAAACTGGAATAGATTCAAATAGGTGCCTATAGATACAGGTTATATACATTAAATGACATTTCAAGGAAACAGTACTTATGTTTTCACCAAGAACAGGTCAAGAATACAAGCAATAGTCCTAATCAGTTATTATCCCCGCTCTGCTGCATCAACAGATATGGGGACAAATGCATTCGGATGCATGTGACTCTCAAACTGTATAGGGGGCCTTTTCTACAGTATGCCGCTGATGCTATCTTCATGCACTCTTATTTTCTGCTTCAAGCTTTGGCTACGGGTTTGCAGAGGCTATAACAACATAATAAACGTTCTATCATTGTCAGCCATGCAGGGGCTGAGCAAACAGTGTCTGAAGTGTAAATCAGAGCTCAAGGTTGATCCAGCTGAAAGCTATATTTTCTTAGGCATTTGCACGTTTTATTGAGTGCACTTAATAAATGACATTACGGAAAGCTAATCTTTGGCATTGACAGCTGTGGGTTCACATTTCCGTGGGACTTTTTTTTCCCCCCTCCTTCAACTTTATTAGCTCTAATTGTAAACATGCTAAATTACCTCTCGAATACTCCCAACAATATCAGAGCTGCCATCAGTGTTGCTCATAGATCCCAAATGGTGATTTATAGCCAGGAAGGAAGTGTGTGGGGTAAAAGGACGTTGGTCATTTCTTTGTAGGAAGAACACTATATCATTTTGTAACGACAATAGAATCTTGTTCGCCTTCCTCTACTGAACAAGACAGCCATTGTTGTATTACAGTATAGTGAGGATGAGGTCATGCAACTGTCCATATTCCCTTTTTACACCATGAATTTACAATCAGGGGTGCTGATGTATATTTAGCAATATTTTGCACTATGCCCTGTCATTTCAGCAACTAAACTGTGTCTTTTAATGAATTCCTGCAAGGTCATATATTGTTCAGTTGTTAGACATGGGGAGGTGAATCACATCTTTAAGTAGCTCTGAATAAGACATTGCTGTAGGACTGTTACTGAATTATGGAGCTACAGGTTTGCTGCTTGCATGCTGCTAAAAGGAAAAAGATGAAAGGGTGATATACAATTTTTCTAATGATGCATTTTATTTTCTGAGGTGCTGGATGCTCTTATAAGCACTTTGTGTTTTGAAAGCACATTTAAAAAAAATCCTATGTGCTGATAAGTGCCAGACATTAATTGTCCAAAATGATGAATGCAGTGCAGGAGTGGATCGACAGTGGGGCGTAGGAAACAAGGGGGGTGGGCACCCCCACTCCCAACCAGTCATTCACACCCTGTCCTCAGCCACCCTGCCAAATCCTCATGCCACCCCTTTGCCACGTCCTGTAAATTCTTCTAGATTTGCCACTTGTGCAAAGTGAAAACACAGCATGGTTTCTGTGTGAGGACCACTACACACTAAAAGTGCCCATGCAGCTACACAAACTTAGGACCGCCTCATGTTAAGTTAATAACACTTTTGTAATCTCTCTGTTTCCTTTATAATTATTTTCGGAGCTGACATGGAAAAGTGCAATGTGTGTAATAACTCCAAATGGCTTTCTGAGCTGCTCCTTCAATCTCTTTGGCAACTGAAGTTTGATTTTCAGAGAAAAAAAAGAAAAACAAGTGAACAGTTGATATGGCGCTGGCTTTATATGAAGCCATTTAATCAACTCTAAACACTGTAGAATGATAAATTGCTTGTAGAGGCAGTGTCGCCTCTGCCAAAAGAAATTACCAATCCAGAGTTTATTCATACATCATAGTCTCAGTTCACTTTAAGTCACTGGTTTATTTATGAACTGGACAACTATGTTAAAACACAAAGTTTTACTGAAAATAATGATGCATATGTCTTATTATTTGCTTTTTGTGTTGAATTTCAGCTATCACAGTGACTCTGTAAGAAATGTATCAAAGCTTCACATGCTGACATAGAATAGCCAAGCTTGAGTTATCATTTGTAAATTCTGTCATTTAACTTTAGATATTATTAATGTGTAAAAGATGAGTCCTGAGCTAATGTAATGAAAACTCACTGACCACCCAAACCTTTCCCATTAATTAGACTCTATAGATCATAGAGGGAGTTTTTTTTCCCCATGCTGCCAGGAAATGTTTTACTGCTGGCATTTCCCAAAGCTGACTCTGAAGGCCTTTACAATACATTCAAATGAATTGCAAAAAATCACCTCATAAAACAAAGCTTTTGTGTGTGCGGAGGGGGCATAATTCTATGATCTATGGCTCAGCTGCAAGAGTGCAGCACGGCACCAAACCACACTGATGGGCTGTCATTGTAATTCAGTACCTAATGTGGATAATTAGTCTAAATTCATGGAGTGCTTGATTCCACTGACAGCTCCGCCAAATGTTTGACGAAGGCACCAAAGTAGCAGCATCCGTCACAGGCGAACGGAAATGCATTTAGTGGAGGGCCTCATCATGTTTTATTCAATCGCAGAACGATGCTCAATTAATCAGTTTCTGCAATTAAATTAAACATGTACATGCATAAAACATGAAAGAAATATCAGGGGTGTTTAAGCGCCGCTTAATGCTCAGTTCCACTGTTAAGCCAAAAACAGAGGATTTATTCTTAGCCCTCTACAACAGGCTCTGTAACTTTACCGATGTGAAATGATTTCTTTTTCACCTCATGTTGACAGTGGTGAGTAAATCTCACCTTAGTATGCACTGCTTGATGCATCCCACCATCCAATGCATTTCTATAAATGTCAAGAGCTGTGTGTTTACTAGATCGCTCTGACCCCTAATATTTATTCAGCTCAGCAGTGCTCTACCCAATCATTCCTTATTGCTTCATTGCAAAATTGTGGCTCTTGGTATGTCAAGTCTCATTGGCTGCATTTTGCCATATCTCCTGGCACATGTAATATTGCTTTTCACTTTCCATCAAGTGCAGGGAAAGCCTGTGCTTGGATAAACAGTGACATTTTGCAGTGATGTGTGGGGTTTGTTTGTATTTCAGCGCCATTTCCGTTGCCTCATTTGTACACATAGCACCACAGTCGGCATGATCAAAAGGTATTTCAAACGTTAGAAATTGCATTTGATTTCATACCACTAACGAAGTAATTTATGCCTCAGCTTTGTTGTTGAAAAGTTGACATTTCCACTACATTGATTATAGTGACTTTAATGAAGGTTGATTCTAAATTAATTTAATCCAAGTAGAATCATAAAGGATCGTCTGACATCATTCGCATTTCCTGGAAACCTGCAAAAAAGGATGTTTGTGAATTGTTTGTGAAAATATTAATATTCACACTCCAAGAGTCCATCTGCATATTTATATGAATATGACTTTATATGATGACTTCAAATACATGTCACATTAGGCCCACATGTTCCTTTGAAGTACATGATCATTTTTCATATCTGACCAGTTCTCATTAGTGATGTCCTTCAGAGGTTTCCACAGCATGTGCATTAATACTGAGTGCACTGGCCCTTTAAGACAGTGATTCTGGCGTAGTGAAATGAGAAAGACTTAAGCAAGAGCACACCGGAAGCTTATCATTTTACCTTCAACATACAGTTAGGCTGTAATATTTGGCACAACTGAAACAACTAAATACGACAAGTGAGGATAAAACAAAAAGTAAAACTAGTGGAACAATTGAAATAAATGTCTCAAAATGCACAACTCTAATTACTATTACATTTATATAGGAGTAAAAAATAAATGTTGGATGTTTGTAATAGTTAATTTGAATAATGAATGACTGGAAGTATATAACAAACATGAAATGTCACGTCAGCTTAATGGGAATTAATAATAAGAAATTAACAGAAAAACTAATTGTTTCACAAAACTTGGAAGCGTGTAAGTATTACATCTATCTTGAAATAATGGATATGAACATAAAAAACAACTATAGTTACTTACTTTGAGCTTTGTGCTTCTATTACGTGAATAAAATAAATATGCTGTGTTCGACGTAATAGCTGTATTATTAAACCTAGCTTCATCTTACATGAACAGCTATCACACAGTTCAATGCGTTATAGCTGCCATGTAAGCATTACGATTCGTAGGGCCGTCGTCCTTTTATTTTGAAAGGACAAGCGGAAGCCTTCGCTGCCACTATGGCCGCCTTCACGTCGGTGCTCTGTGGCTGCGGGGACCGTGCTGCTGAGTGATGAGGCTGTAGTAAGTCGCTCGTAGTGGCGGAGCAGAGCGGAGGAGAGTTACGGAGACAGCGGCAAAGAAAGAGACACAACGCAGCACCGTGTTTCATTAACAAAGTGGACTTTTCCTGTCAGCGCCATGACTTCGTGTACTTTGGGACTAGTTCTCTCTCAGAGGAGCCTGTAGTGACCGAGAGAGAGGGAGACAGAGCGGGACGCACTGACCGGGCGCTGCACGCCACTCACAGCCGCCTCTCCTCTCATCACTCGCGGCTAGCTTCGGACGGGCTGCCTGCGAGGTTAGGCGCAGACTTGTGGAGCGTGGATAAAAGAAAAGAAACGTGACTGTGTGGAAGGATGCTTCAACTTGTAACTGTGTTGCACAGCGGCTGAGATGGTGCCTGTGGAGTTTGATGCTGTTTGCGGAGATTTCATCTCATAGACTGTCTGGGTTGGATACATATCGCTGAGCTGCTGCTGCTGGACAGCCCGTCTCAAACTGTGCGGTTTCTGAACACTGCGTATGAAAAAGCCCAGCGCATGATGGAGTACCGTGCGACTGTGGCTGTCCTGCTGCTTCTATCTGCACTCACAAGTTTGGCATATGGTAAGTTTAAAGTGGCATGCGCCTGGTTGTTGTGTGTTATGTTTGCACAGATGGAGCCTGTGCTTCATATCAGTGGCTCCCAAAACTAGGTCTCACAGACTCCCCAGGGCTCACAGGGCTCCCCCCCAGAAAAAAAGAGAAGAAATCTATTTCGCCGACATTTTTTACTCATGTAAAGTTACTGTTTCTCTTTTTCTTTACATATCATTTGAAGGATCTTTGTAGTGAAACATATTGGAAGCCTCGCATTCATGTCAGTAATCCTCCTAGATGATGTCATTTAAAAGGCCACTTAACCCATCAGATCAGCAGAGTAGCCCATATGCAGCTTGACTGTGTGCGTCTTGCCCATGGGACTCTGGGATTCACACCAGCATCTGTTCCCCACACGTATCAGCCCTTGTTGTGATTCCAGCCTGCACCTTTATCTCTAATGTTAGGCCCAGTGGGTGAAGAAGTGTCCTCAAACAGAAACACCATGATGCAGCCTACACTGTGAGTGCATCCAGCAGACAGAGAATCAGTGATGGAGGGATGATGATGTAGTAGAAAGATTAGTTTCTTTAGCATTAGTCTCCATTAAGTTGTTAGTTGTGCATGTCCAGAGCAGCATCTTTGCTTTTGTTGTGTAATTGCATTATAATGGCTGCATATTGAGTTATGTCCATTCTGTGCCTTTACTTTTACACACACAGAAAGCTAACAATACTTGATGGAAACCTGCATAAAGGCTACACACTGGATGTAACATCCCTCCCAAATCACAGTTGTATAACTGGTAAATTGCTACCAGTAGTCTACAGGTTTTTTGTCAGCACACCTAGGTGTTTGTGTTCTGCACAGATACACCCCCAACTGTGATGTACAAAAGCACTTTTGTCAATGCAAGTGGGATGTTATAGTTTGTGACAGTGTGGTGTCTTTGGGGCCCGGCCCTACTGCTGAGGCTCCCTTTTTTACAAGGCTGTAAACACCGACTATGAACACCAGAGCATATGAACTCAGCATCTGTGAAAAAGCTCCTTCAGTGACTCCAGATGCTCCTCTGGGACTACAAAGTCTGGATTAAAGCTCCTTATTTTCACTTTAGCAAAACATACAGCCTCTTTTAACAAAAAAAAAAAGCCTGTACTGTTTTTAGCCATGTAAATTCTTTAAATTTACATTTAAATATGCTTGTGTGTCATGTTCTGACAGTAATGCAGAGGGAGATTAAAAGGATACGAAGCTTCAAATCTGAGCAAGCACAGGAATACATAAGATAAAATGAGCTTTATATGATAAGATGAACTTAAGCATCATCCTGGTTGACTGTCTCCCTTTTTCCTCTTCACATCCGAACAGTCTCTTGTGGAGCTAGATTCATGTTTCAGGCTCCTGGTCTTCAGTCTGTTTGGCCAGTAAGGCGACACTGGAGTCATCTCTGTCACCATCACTCAACATGCTGTGGTCTCTGGCAGCTATCTCCAACGACCGTTAACGGGCCGCGTGTTTGCCGTGCTCCTTATTAAAGTGACCGGAAGGCATCCTTGAAAACAGCTGCTTTGTTGTCTCAAGAATGTCCCCAAACAGACCAGTAACCAGATCAAACAGCCCGCACAAAACCGTGATGCCCACACTGTAATTACAGTCTGAGCATACAGCTCCATTTCCTCCAGGGAGGGGGGAAGTGTGGTGGGGTGTAATGTGGCTGAAACAGCACAATTACCAAAGCATCACACTGGTCTTCTGTTCCTGGCAGTTTTCACATATAAAGGCATGTAAGACACGGTGTCGTCTGCATACACTGGTTAATGCAGAGCTGTGTCTGTTAAACGTGAGAAACAGACAACAGAAATAATCTAATGAAAACTGAACATCAGCTATATAAAGAGTCAGTTTAATTAGGGTCAGTATACACAAATACAATTTTAGGTTCGGTTTTCTTTCTCTAACTTCAACCTCAAAGTTCTGACTGACTGTCTATTAATGCTGTAGTCACAAAAACTAGATGTTATACAGTTCTGCAAGTTCAGATGTTCTCACAGAACAAAAATCTTGTCTGGGAACATTTTAGTGATATGTTCAGTGTCAACATATTGGGATCGGCGACTTGCCTTTTACGTTAATAGAAAACTGTACTCTGCACTGTAGAAACAATAGGGCTGATTTTTTTTCATTTTAGATTTATTTCTCAGTTGTTTTCACTTGCTAATCAATTAATTGATTTATCTAAAATCAGTAGATAAAATAAAAAAATGCTTTCATTTCCCAGAGGCAATAGTAACATCTTCAGATGTTTGGGTTTGGGGCTGTTGGTAGATAAAACCAAAGATGGTGTATTTTTTCAAATTTCCGTAAATCCTCACATTTGATAAGCTGCCACTTGGAAATATTTGACAAGGTGAGCACAAAAATCTCAAACCCAGTCTGTAAACCTCTGTAAATCACTAAACCCCAGATCAGATTTGTTATTTGTCTCATCTAGTCACTAACACATTGTTGCTGTGAATTATTTGTAACAGTAAAACTGCGGATGGTTCATCACAGCAAAGCAACAGACAGTAGCTCAGGTTTTTGATATTGGCATAATGACAGAGACAGAGAAAGCTTTGTAGTCAATTTTGAGAAAAAACACTCACTCACTCACACACACACACACACACACACACACACACACACACGCACGCACGCACACGCACGCACACACACACACAGTGAGTGTACCTTCTTCCTCCCCCACCTGCCTGCCCATCTGTTCTTTACAGATCAATTAGAGCATCAATAGCTCAACAAGCTTTGGTATGATCCATGAAAATGAGCTATATCTCCTGCAAAAAAAATCATTACGACACAAGCAGGATCCTAATTTAGGCTGACTGAGAAATAAGACTCAAAAAAGGCAGGAGGGCAAAGATCTAAACATCCTCTTCCTGTCATCACAGAATCAGCAATGTTAATCACGAGCTGCAGATGCTGTTTGAAAAGTCTGTTTCCAGCTTTTTTTTTTCTTTTTTAATTTTTTTTACACAGCTGCTGCTCCGCTAAAATAAGAAATATGTTATCATATGTGGACATTGAGCTTTAGATCTGTCACTGAGCAGCCACTCATTACGTATACCCTTGATAACAGAAACGCATAGGCAGATTTTCATTACACAACAGTTTGACGACAACTCATGATGCATTATTAACAAGTTATTTGTGTATTCAAGTGTAAGAAATGGGGGTGGGGGACATGCTTTGTCACTTTCCCTGTCCAGATATAACCATAAGCTGTTTTCACAGTGTATAACGCCATCTGCAAACCAAAGGTTTCAGTTTCTCTCTTAATGCTAATGATTGATATCCCAGCACTTTCCTGCCTCTGGGGGACTAAATAAAGACAGGATGGGGCCGTATGCACGTCTCAAATTGGCATCAACGATAAAGGCACCAAACTGAGCAGAATCTCTACTTAGCAGCGGGTGCTGACAGGACAAGTCAACTATCCCCTCTCTTTAAAGGTCTCAAGTGCTACTGCTTGAGGGGCCCCGACACAATACTGCCCGAGCTCCTTGCTTCAGGCTGTAGACAGATGGATGCCCCCCTCCTCTTCCCCTCCAATATCAGTTCCAGTGGTTTTCAGGCCGTCACCAGAGACAGAGACGGTCATAATACTGACGCTGGCGTAGAGTGATATCAACCACTGGCCACTGGCATCTCGATTGCATTGAAGCGTCAGTGTTGAGGCTATTTTTGCGCTGCAGTAACAGCGTGCGATGACGCGGCTGCTAAATCGGACAATACAGGTGTTTGCTTTGTGCTGCGTGCTCAATATCAAAAACTCTAAGTGCAGGAATTTTTCCTCGCTTGCAGCGGCGAATGATTGCTTTAATCAAAAAAGAAAACGACAAAAAGGAGGTGATGTGCATATATTTTCACGCTGTGTCAGAACGTTCCCATCAAACACCTGCCGACTTCATCTCCAGAGAAGCATCTTCCTTTCCCCGCTTTCGTCCTTGCCCGCAAAAATGGGACACATCCGTAACGTCTTCAAAGCGCATTTTTGTGTTTGTACAGTTGTGTAAGGAAACATTGTGTGAGTGTCATGTTATAGATAATATCACTCAAGAGAGCTGGTCTACACGCTTTTCCATAGTGTATCATATATTCAGTTGATATGGGGATGAATTGGTAATAATTTAAACATGTATAAATTGTAATAGATGAATGTTTCACCTCACTTGGACTAAAATACATGAAGACAGGTTTGTAAAAGTAATTCACTGCAGTAATTAAATAGTAAATCTCCTTGCAGTAATCCAGATGTTTAACTAGATGGGTTTCCCATCCCACACAGTATAATCTTACAGAACATTAGAAATTGTTACACAGCTAGAATGTGCTATCTGCAGTTTCTGTCTTCCTTAAGAACTATTTGATCTTATAAGACAGATACTGTGAAGGTGAATTGAGTCTGTGGCAGCCAGAACAACTGACTGTAAACAAATGGAATATCCTGATGATTTACCAGCACTGCTTTTACACCTGTCCGCTTGTCTCTTCTGTGTCTGAGAGCCCATCTAACGAGAGCGTGTGGTTTTCATCAAGCTCCACTGGCGAGACAGTCAGTCAGATCTGTATGTTTACCCACTTTTTATTGTCCGCAGACTCTTCTGGAATGTAGTACGAAGCACGGCTAAAAAACACTGCAGCAGCAGAGTCAAATGGAAAATCTGTGGGTATAGGCGCACCTGTCACCGCTGTGACTTTATCTGCCAGTTGGATATATTTGTGAGAGCCAGGCACTTGAAAGCTCAGTGTGGGGAAAGAGCCAACTGATAATGGATCATTTTCAGCACCAGTGTATCAAGGTGATGCTGCGGCAGGGGGGGATTTTGACAGCCGCTGTCGATGATTTAATGGCTGGGTTTGGAACTGACAGGGACAGCTCTTTTTGAAGTGACAGTTGCTGGGTACCTGTTATTTTGTGATGGGAGTGTTGATAGGAGGAACTTAGAGTGTCTCTTTTGCTATTTCCTCTCTGTAAGATCTCTGTTTGATGACTGATGGGTTATGCATGATGTCCTAAAGGTAAATACTTCTCAAAGAAATATGACTACAATTAGAGGGCCTCCTTTACTTGTGCACTGCAAAAAAAATCTAAATCATTTGTTGCATTTAAAATAATAAGAAGCTAGTTTTGACTCTTGCACTCCTTCGCTTTCCCTTACACCACTTTCCCCATTTCTTTAATAATACAACATAACCAATGCTTCTTGAAAGCTGTTCAACAACATGCAAAGACTGCATTCATCCACTTTTCTTTTTCATAGTTATGTTATCGGGCTGATAAATTACTGATCTTTCACTGCTGTGGTTACACATTCTGAGCTTCTCATGTATGATTAGAGCTCATTCATATTATGGTATCATAATCTAGTCTCCTTACACTGCCAACAGTGTATCATCATGAAAAATAAGATCAATGATACTTTATATTTAGGGCAAGCACTGTAGTTAACAATTGAGCTCAAATAGAAGGACTGAGAAGTCACAGAATTAAGAATAATAAGAAGAAGTAAGAAGAATAATTCACTGTAATCCCTTTTAAATGGTGATGTTGGCATTTTGCCCTTGTGTTGACCCTCCTTTAAGGCAGCTTTGTTATTTACACTAAACTCTGAAAGGTCGGTGAAATGCTGCTCCAGTGTTTTCATACTGATTCCATCGTCCTAGTATTAGATATGACACCTGCATCACATCTATCATGATCTGCATCGCTCTGCAATTCCAGCTTAGTACATATATCAGAAATACAGTGCATATCCCATTCCAACAGTAATGGTGGATGGGGCAGAATATTGATGTGCTTTTTATAATTTTATTTGGAAATTTTTGTCCATTGAGTGCAACACGTTAATGTTTATGGTCATGGATTCCTTTTTTTGAGAACTTCACGCCCCTTTGCCCCCAACCCCCAAAGCCACATCTCCTCTTACAGAAGGTGAGGCAAGACCAGTGCAGAAAAATGACTACCTCTTGTGGCACCTTAAAAGAGGGTCAACAATGACCCACCCATGCTGGTATCTACTTTTTATACAGGACAGGGTGGTATAAAATTGCCATAATAGGGGCTTGTGTCTCAGAACTTTCCATCATCATCCACTGGTGATTACTCAAACCCAAATTATAAGTCTCCTCATCTACATGATTTCAAGTTTTAGTTAAAACCTCAAATCAGGCAGAGTTTCATGCTACTTTTTAGAAACTCAGATGTAGGTTGTTAACTATAATTATCCATCAGTCACTGCAAGAATTAACAACAACCCCCACACAGTAGGGTTTTATATTTTTTTAAGGGTATTTTGATTATTTTTCTTTTTGAATTATAGACTCAGGAAGTACTCGTACCAACCCTTTCCTCCATCAGAGTGACGTGTGTGATCTATGTGGTCGGAGAGATCAGAGTAGAGTGAGCTCGTGTGTATGTGGAAGCAGACATGAATCTACAGTAACAGCAGCTTATCTTGAAATATGCTGCTGTGGGACAGGAAACCAATGGCATTCCCCTGCAGCCGTGTTAGGCCACCCGCAACCAGTGGTGTGGTGTGCCGGTCACACAGACCCATGAGGATTTCCTCCCTGACTTGGTGAACCCTAATGGACTGATCATTAGTGATAAGAATTAATCCAGTCATTAGCATACAGCCTTCTTTGAGAAAAAAAAACTCTAGAAAGGTTTTTCCTTCTTAATATTTTCCTTGAGCTTGCTCTCCTGTGAAGCACCACTGCTGCAGTATTTTCCCCTCTATTTCTTTTTGTCACTTCTTGCTCTCATCACAGACTGACACTGTAGTTGCCATTTACAGTTGCTATCTACTGCTATCTTGTTCTTTCACGGCCTATCCAACCTCCAAACCTCCCACGCCCACGTGGTGGAGTCAGTGGAGAAAATCGATGCTTGTTACTGGCAGGCTACTGGAACTCAAACTGACAACTCTTGGCAAGCTTTCTGATAACTTGGATGTTGGAGTGGTTGTATTTAAATCCTCAGGACTGCTATTTGCGAATGCTTCTGAGTTGCCTTTAGTGTTTTCTGAATGTTTAAATATGAGAAGAGTTTGACTGAACTGTCCTCCGCATTATTGATGTAGATATTTCTGCAGAAGCCTGATTATCCCGCTGCGGGAACTTGCAGAAAGTACTTTTCAAAGTCAAAGTAAACAGTTGAAATCTCTATGTAAAGGGATGTTTTGGTGCCCCCTCAGACTGGTTTCTGTAGCTGGAACTAAATCAAAGCTTAATCAGTTCCCAAGACTCTCACGCATGTTTTACCATGAGGAACTTTTTTTGTTTAGAAGTCGTCTGTTGGGCTCAACTGTCTGTTCCTGTTGGACCAGAACAGACGCCACTGTTTGCTCTCTATCTACTGCAAACTGCTTCTGCCTTGTCAGTTTGCCCAAACATCTCGCCAGAACTCATTTCAGCTGTTTTGCCAGCACAAGAGGCCATGCTCAGAGGGAGCGTGAAACAGAGTTGTTAGTGGAAAGTTTTTTTTTTTTCTTTTGGTGCTGCTGTGGGAATTGGATCTTTTTGCTCCCAATTTCCACGATCCTTGCCTCTTGAAGAAAGGAGCAGGAAAGAAGCAGCTCCAGTCCCTAGTGATGAAACTGGTGGTTGCCCCAAAAGAGGCATGATAAAAACACCCAGTTTCCTTTTGCAAAGTCGATCCTTCCTATTTAGATGCTTAGCATCAACACAAGCTCAGTTAAGGAGGTTGCTTCTTTATGGCTGGCACTCCGTATTCTCATGCAAGTGCCTCATTTTGTCGTCCCCACAGGGTCAAGGAGTAGGAGGCTGCAGAGAAAGCACTCCAGCGTGCCTCCTCCACCGCTGCCAATTTAACTTTGAATGCACAAAGCACATTTGCAAATCAATTCCTGTGGCTTTGGTGAAAATGGAGAGAAGGGAGGAGGCGGCAACAAAGCTGTAAAACAACAAATTCCGTAAGAGGGGAGCCAGCCTGCTAAAAAAGAATTGCAGATGAGGGAGGAATAGGAATAGAAAAGTTGTTGGATTTTCTTTGATCGTCATCTCACACCCTCCCCCTCTCTTTCTCCTCCATCCCTGCTTTAAAGATTATAAAGCTCTTTCTGTTCACTAGTGGCAGGTACTTTTGTTGCTGTTGTACTGGAATTTTGGCTTAAAAATACTTTTCTTATCCATTAATAGCTACGGTATGTCTGTTTAAGTAGAATTGGGTGTGGAGGGTTGTTATCTTGAATGCAGTGTGAAGGTTAGCTCAGCTTAACCTTAATTTTAGTTGTTAAGCCTGAAAATGGCTCAGTCTTTATTAGCACAACTCATCACAGGGTGATAAGGACTGCGGCTTTTGATACAGTGCAGGATTCAGATTTATTTTCAAGCCCTTCATGCTGAAATGAAATGCATTTGTCACCCTGTCTAGGTGGAAGACATGATGTGGCTGAAGTGCCATCCGTGTTTTATGTCCTTTTCCCTGTAGGGCTGTGGTGAACTGAATATTTTGATGCAATGTGTAATGACACATATACCTTCTGGGAGCTGGTAGTGTTGGCTCGGGGGTGGGTAGCATGCTGGATCTGCAGCCGTGAGACAGTTGGTAAGTAGGTGTGGGGATCTGTGTTGACCTCAAGATTGAGCCTTGTACAAATATCAGACTAAATGAGCACCCCTTCCTGGATTTATTGTATGAGTCATCGGTGCATTATACCATCTGTGTTTGGAAAATAGTCTGTGAAATGCAGTCTGGGAAAGATACGGGGCTCAGTGCGTATTTACATTCAGAGCGGCAGAGGTGCAGAAAAAAGGTTTAACAGCCTGTCACCCTAAAGCAAATAACTTGTCAAGTAAAATTATGTTGAAATGATCTTTTCAGCACCCTCCATATTCTAAAACTATGTAGATGCAATATCAGTCTCTGCTTTCTCCACTACTTTTTCTTAAATTGCTTCTCTGTTTTAGTGTCGGTTTTACCTTTTTAACAATTAGCTGTCAGTGCATTTTGTGTCCAGCAGCAGCATCTTGAGGATGTCACATGCTCGAAAGAAGATGACAGTCATTTATTTGACCTGTGACTTCTTAGCAGGGGATTATTTCTGGATAATTGGAGCTGAACTATTTTCATGTCAGAAGAAGTAACAACATCATCATCACGTTGTCAGGCAAAGTCATTTTTAATACACTACTAAATTGGCATCGACATAGAAAAAAAAGTCAAGATGGATTTTTTACTAAATCTCTATTTTAGTGCTGGCAGATATTGAAAAGTTGACTATTAAAATCCCTTTTGCTTTACATCTTAACAGCCTGACCCCCCCCAACATGCAAAAAAACCAACAAAAAAAACCAACCCCATTCATGTTGTATAAATTGAGTACTGGACAGATGCGTGTGCAAATTACTGGCTGTTGTTCTGATGTTTTTGCCTTTTCAGAGGGAGTAAATCTGCTTAAGGATGAAAGTCCACTTGTGTGTGTGGTGAAATAAAGCTAGGGGAGTTGGCACGCTGGGGCTGGGAAGCCACTGTAGATCCCTGGCAGTGGTCCTCTGTACTTGTTTTATATCAGCTGGACACACCGAGCCACTTGTTCTTGTACTAGATGAGAAAAAGTTCTGCCTCAGCACTTCAACACCCTCCATTATAGAAAAGGACATTGCGGAAGGAGTTTGTGCTCCCCGTGGCTGTTTTCTTCCAGTTTCTCTCATTCGCTTTTGTGCACTGTTGCCGTACACACACTGTATTTCACTGTGTCAGGCTTTATTATCTCCTCCTCATTTTTTTCCGCAGACTTTGAAGTTGTTTGACAGCTATTCTCTATGTGTATGCATCTGTCCCGGTGTTTAAACAGAATCTAAACACTGAGTTCTCCACATGAGTCTTGTTGATTTCGAGTCTGTCAGTTTGGACTCATCAGGCCGCCAGGGAAAGTTCATGCAGTGTGGAATTAATTAAAATAAACAAAGTTCAGTTTTTCTCTGCTGGATTAATCAGCATTATAATTACTCTACAAGTTTAAAGTGAAATACAACTGTGTAGCATTCTCTATGTCCAACCTTCAAACTGATGCAGGCTCAATGTTAAAGGGTTGAAATTAGTAAACCATAAACCTACAGTAACTTAGAAGATCCCTGCATCAGCTTCTAGTCGTTCACTTTTCAGTTGCATAGACAGCTGAAAGTGACATTCAGAGTGACCATGAAAAGAAAAGTTCTATGAAGATTAGCGTTGCAACAAATTATCAACATAACAGATGAGATGATTTGTTTAGAACGAGCCAATGCATCACAGTGTTTATGTTGATCACCAATTATGGCCGCTCCCACTTTGAGAGATACTGAGAGTGCGTCTTTATCCCAAGAAGCCCGAACAGGGTTGTCAAACACTACCACAGCAGCACAACTATACTGCACAAGCATCTAAAATTTCAGGTAAATAAAAAATGCTGGTTAGCTGCAGCCTTAATAAAGAGTCAATGCAACAAAACACTGCAGAACACAATTCTGTGATTTAGCAGTGACTTGTATGTGCTGGTGGTACAGTTCCTCATCTCATTCTTGAATCGATAGTGATAACATGTCAAACATGGATTCAGAATGTGTTGGACCATGAGCCTATGGGACACCCATCAGACAAACTCTGAAGTCACTGAGATCAGAGAGCTTTAAAGGCTATAGCGGGATTCATGCATTCAGTTGAATATTCAAACCACCCAATGAGCCCTCTGTCTGGAGGATGCCTAATATTTCTATCTGTAAATGTGCATCATAAATGCAGACTGAGCCTTTAAAGACAGCAGATAGAAACACATCTTACGCTCACTGATGAGTGGCAGTTATCAGATCTACAGGGTACAGTAAATCACACATAAATCCTTCATGTTCTACAGCTCTCTTTTGGTATGGCAGTGTAAAGTAATTAATCTTTTCCGAGCATTCCCATTAAACAGATTCTGCTTCTCGCAGGCTGGATTCTTACAGCATCCCTGTGCCTTCATTAGCTCACATGTAGGTTTGAGAGTTACTGCCATCCAACTGTAGTACACCATGGGCAGGAGCTAATAGGCCCTTAGAGGGTCCAGACTTTCCTATTAGAAACCCTTCTCAAGAAGGAACATTGTACTCTCCAGGCTCCAGTCATCAGCTTAACCCGATTTGGGTTCATCTTTTGCAGTCTCACCCATATCGTTTACATACATCTAGCCTCACTTTGAGGGTAGATGGGGAATACTACTCAGCTATGAAAATTCAAATATCCTAGAGTTGTGTGGCAGCACAGTCAGACTCTATCAACATGCAGATCTGTACTGTTGTGCTAATGTACAGCCTGCAGCTGCACAAAAAAGAAGCCTGTGCAAAGATCACTGTCATTACAGTGATATAAGATTCAGAAAATATAAATGCCTCACATCTTTAGAAATAGTCTTGGATGTAGTCGCAGTTCCATTCCTTGGACCTGAGCTGTGCGTCTGTGGGACATGACGGATTAAGATGGCAGATCATTTCCACTTGTAGCAGAAGGTAGCTGAGAGATCATTTCATCAACTTTAGATTGGATGGCAGGCATATCATCTTTCAGTGGTTTCCGCTTGGACGCTCTCATGATAATATTGAGCTCAGTCTCACACGGTGGTCTCTTCTCCTTTAAAAGCTTTTACATTTCCACATGACTTGTTCCAGCTCGGACTGTAAAATTTATGAGTCGGCTCTCAAAGTCTCTGTCCTGCTGAACTCTCACAACAAACACCCCCTCTCCCACAGCCAGCTAGCCAGCCAGCAAGCCTGCCAGACGCAAGCTTTTAGATGAATGGTCTCTATCTACTGCTCAGAGACCTTGAGGCAGGACAGACACTAAATACAATAATGGCTGTTTTTTCTTCCACAGGACATCAACTGTGTAAAGATTGCTATTGCTATGCAATTGTTAGGTTGGTAGTCCTGTGTTGTAGAATTCAGACTGGTACAGATTCAAATTCAAACTTCCATGGACCTGGGATGGCACCCTGGGGGGTAGTTAATGGTAACGACCAATATAACCACAATTAACCATATAGTATATAGCAGTATCAGCTGCTGTAACACTGCAGCATAATGGTTTTTATCTCTTGATATTATGCCAGAAATTTGATAGTACAGCTATATTTTTAAATTTCATTTAGATTTTTCATTACTACATTACATAAAAAAGATTTCATAATAAACTTGATAAAAACAAACTTAACTCAAACAACTCAGTCTACTCTGCAAACTGTTACTTTATGTTTACAGGATATTTTAAATGAAATTAGCAGGTGCTATTAATGTGCAGGAGACTAAAACAGAGAGAGAGTAGCAGTATGTCTGCAATGGTGGCAGCAGGGTGGGTGGGGGTTTGTGTCATGGTTCCACCTTCTGGACTCAGTTTCACAACCGTTACACCCGTAATATAAGGTCAAAAGCACACTGGTGGTGACCGCTTTACTTTCTCTCTATGATAGTCAGCACATAATAGTGTATTCGGAATAGATCTCAGATGAAACAGCAGTTGATTAATTTGTAGTGGCCAGTGTCACACTGGGCATCTTAATTTAAAACCTAGTTCATGGTAAAAATCTATTTCAGTCATTTTTAAAATAATAGTTCTTGTTTTAAAACAATTCACATATGCAACTAGTTAATTCTGTAAATCTTCAGTCTAAAGGAAGAAAGACAAGCAGTGAGGAAATGTTTTTGGCATTAACAGCGGTGAAATATAACCTCAGAGGCAAATTGTCATATCTGTTCACATTCCACTGTGCTTTCAGTGCTTGAAAGTAGACAGTTGTCCAGCTGCTATTTAACTGTAACTAGAGGCAACTTCAAAACCTTAATACCATTTCCTCCTATTCAGAGCATCTTATTTCTTCGTTTTTGTGAATGTAATTTCATTGAGAGCAGGGCCATCAGACAGTACTCCATATTCCATCAGCAAATAGCACTTTAGTGCAGCTCTTAATCCCTCAAAGCTGTGTGGAGGACTTGTCACTTTGAGGGCAGGTTTTCTTATCAGGAACGTCTGAAACCTTTGAACTGTTTCTCATTCCTGCACCTGTGGAAAGAGCCATTACAGCCCTCCTTGTCTGCAACACTGTATCTATAGGTACACCTGGGTTAATGCACATGTAGTCTTATACTGTACTTCCTGCATGTGCCACCCTGACTTATGTTTAATTACTATTCAAGCATAACTTGTTTAAACATTAACTAAGCAACAAGTTCTTCCACAAGAACATCATCACCACAGTGAAATAAAGGTGGGAAGGCAAGACAAATCAGAAGTACACTGTTGCAAAGTCATGAATGCTGCAACAGTTGTTGCTGGAACAAAACTTGAGTATTTAGGGAAAAAAAAAAAAAGCACACCGGCAAAACGCACCTCCTGTTGTCAGTCTTTCAAATGCTTTCCAGGGGGATATTTCTCTTGTGGCTTGTGGTGCTTCAGTTTGTGTTATTGCTTTTCATACATAATTGTACCACCAATGTGTTGTCATTCAAATTGAGCGGGGAAGAGGGAAGAAAATAGAATGTGGGGGGAGAAAGCAATTTCAAAGCTTCGCAGCAAAACCTGTGGGAATTAACTCTCTTCCATCTCCATATGCTTCTGTCTCTGTCTTCATTCATTTCTTTCAAATCAGGCTTTTAAAAGAAAAGCTCGACAGTCAGCAGACCGCAGAAACACAATAGATTTATATTGATAAGTAGTTTACAGAAACTTGCACCCTGCAGGGCTATGCTAATGAAGAACTGTCAGTTGAAAACCTACAGGATGTAGTTTGGTTGCTTAACATCTTAACATTTCAGTAGCTCAGTCAACCTACATCTCCAAAATCCACTCCTGGAGAATTTAGTGTAGCTTTGATAGATGCAGAATTTAGAGCATGTAATTTCACACGTCCTGTTGATTTACACTTTGAATGTAACCGTTGAGTAATTGCATTACATGCTTATTTCACGCAGCCATGGTGTCAGTGGTAAAATTGTGTGTTTCTGTGTGTGTGTTTTTCCTGAAGCTCAAGAGGTTTGGAGAGAGTGTGTGCTGCTGAGTATGTATTTATAAGTTGTGCCGCCCACTGGCCTCTTGTGTGCAGTGGCCAGAAGATGGAAAAGAAAAAAAACAAACATCTGCGTTCATTATAGTCTCTACCCTTCTCACACTAGTGCAGCGACAGGCTTTACATTCTGATTTTTTACAGTCTTTAGAGTTAGTGACTGAGCAGATATGATACTTTTTAACAACTCTAAACAGCAGACTGTTAATTCTGAGCCTTTCCCCCTCCAATCTTTTCTTTCTCCTTTCTCTATTGTTGGGGCTTTAAAACACAGTGGACATGGTTAGTTTGCTATTATACCCCCAAATTTCTGTGCTGTTGCAGGCACATATATTGAAAAATCATGTTTGCACCATCATGATCAACTAAATTATCACATCACTCTTTTCCCAATGCCTTTTCTCCAGGATCCCGACCCAGGTTAGAGGACGCTCCTCCTCGAATCGTAGAGCATCCGTCTGACCTAATCGTGTCCAAGGGTGAGCCAGCCACCCTCAACTGTAAGGCCGAAGGACGGCCAACCCCAATGGTGGAATGGTACAAAGACGGCGAACGCGTCGAGACCGATCGAGAGGACCCCCGATCCCACCGGATGCTCTTGCCCAGCGGCTCCCTCTTCTTCCTGCGAATTGTGCACGGGAGGCGAAGCAAACCCGACGAAGGCGTCTATGTATGCGTGGCACGCAACTACCTGGGCGAGGCGGTCAGTCGCAATGCATCGCTGGAAGTAGCAAGTAAGTGTGTGGCGTTTTGTTTTTTGTTTTTTGCTATTTTGGTTTGAGTGCTCGACTGTGAGGTGTGGATGTGAGGATATGACTCAACCAAAAGACAGGAACTGAATACACACAGAAAAAAAAATGCTATTGGGCATTGCTTTACAAGTCTGTGTATAGGCAAGAAGAGATAGTGGTGATAGCCCAGTGCTTGTCCTCATATCAGGTGTCAAACATCATGTAATGTATTATGTAGTTCCAGTAATAAGAAACTGATGAAATCAGAGATAGATCTCACAACTAATAATGTTAGGTGTGCTATATCAGCAGGAGAGTGCAGAGGCAGCTTCAATGGACTATCTGGTCTCTTATCATTGCCATCGCTCGGCTGAGTAAATTTAAAATGCCACCCCTGACCTTGATGTCAGATCTCCTGGCAGCTTGCACTGTGAGGCCTCCCCCCACCCTTTGCTCACGTTCATCCTCCTGCCCAGCCTCCGACATGGCCTCCTATCTTGTTGAGCTCCAGAGAGCCCGGCCTCTGTCGTTTTGTGACCATGCTTCTGTGACCAGGCCTGTTAATGTAGATGGATGACAGCTAGCTCCAAAAAAAAAAAAAAAGTGATGATAACAGTTGTCACCACTGGACAGGAAAGCTGAAACTTTCTTGCAGAGAGGGGAGGAAAGGCCAGTGTTAGTTGGCAGCTTCTCTGTAGCAGATGTTAGTTCCTTAAAATACAACAAACTCCTGTCAGATGGCTTTCCAAATGATACCCCCCCCCCTTCTGTTACAGGGCTTCTTGTGATCTGTGGCACTTCAATGAAATGCAGATAAAGCCAATTAAATCTTTGCTGTTAGATAAGGCCGTTACCTTTTATGTTCAAACATCACTATAAAGTGTAACTTTGTTTAGGCAGCAACAGCAGATAATATAAAGAAATCCAGGCAGGTCATATGAATATGAATTTTGGGGTTTGTTGCTGTGTCCAGTTTGACTCTTTGCTATGTCACACAGTGAGTGTGAAAAGTCTTTGTTGAATTATTTATAATATGAATGAAAGGATTGTAAATCAGTTTGAGATGCAAGTTCCCCTGCTGCTTTGAAAACAGGAGTTAACTGAATTTAAGTTGAAAAGTTAAATGACATTTAATGAGTTCTGAAAATGTAAACTAAGTCAAGTTAGCTGAAGTTGAGAACAACTTGACTATTTATTCCCATGGACAATTTTTGTTCTGTATTTCTTATGACAGTTCAGGATCGAACTACTGTCACACAGACTGTGCAATTGAAGTCAAATGAATGCCAAGTTATTGAGGAGACTGAAGTGAATTAGAGATTGTTTGGCTTGCCCACTGCAGCGGCTCAGTAGATAACACTGTGGTCTCATGATCAGAAGGTGTTGAACTGCAGGGTTAGATAGCTGCTTAGCAGCTGCAACAACAGAGGCGACAGGTGCCAGCAATCACAAGCAGCTTAATCAGCAACTGCTTTGTCTAGTGAAGACTAACTTTCATCATTGTTAGCTCAGTTTTGATTTTTTTATCTATTTAATATGTATTGAAAACTTTAAAAAATAATGCATGCTAAGAAGTTCTAAAGTGTTCTAAAATGAAAACTAGACTGCAAGGGTTGAAGTATTCTTCACCCAGTGCAAGTTAATTTGCAGTTTAACAAACAAAGCAAAAATAAATATAAAACTAGTTAAAAGAACATAAAGAAACTGAATTACAGAAAAGAAGCAGCAGCAGTTTTACATCTGAAGTGGCACATTCAGCATCTGGAGAAGAGCTTTTACTAGTGATGGGACTTGCTGTGCCGAGGCTTCGGAGCGTGTGTCGAGTAATCTAGGGAATTTTTTGCGAAGCATGTATCGAAGCTCGCTTCGATGACGTATGTGATGACGTATGAAGCCTCACTAGCCGGACGTACCACGTGAGTGGTTCAGAAAGTGTTTCGCGCTTTGGCGTGCTCCAAAATATATAGGACAGATAAACGCAATCAAATGAATGAATATGTTTTCCCAAGCTACAAAAGCACATTCACCACCTCATAACCCAAGTTAACACAAGCACATTCAC
>JAUMHL010000006.1:1747013-1781853 GCA_032362345.1 Sandelia bainsii | reverse complement strand
GCGACTTGTCATTTACGTTAACTGTGAACATATGATCATTACGTTAACACAAAACGTAATCGGGTCGCAAATACGTCTTATATTAAAACTTTTGCAGTTTCGTCCTATACGAATGTAATATTTTGGGAGACAGGGCTGGTTATTAAGTGTACTTTTCCTTTTTCTGTTCGAGACTTTTCCTTGACAACCATAAAAACCTCCCTGTGTTTCTACCTAACATGGTACAATCCAATTTCCCCCCACTAAAAAAACACCTGGAACCTCTCACTTCCTGTTGGACAGTTTGGACATGTAACCTGTTGGTGAAATGCAGGGAACACCTACAGATATTTGGTAATATAAATTCAAAATACTAAAATAAATGTATTTGGATGAATGGGTGACAATTATGTCGTTATTTTTTTGATGGGTTTATGATGCCCAGAAAGGAATTAATGTGAGGTTAGCATGCTAAAACCACGTGCTCTACAGTCAGGCATGCTAATGTAAGTTAGCCACAAATGTTACTGCCTCACAATAGTTTTTAAGATTGACACAGCAGAGTTTGTGTGCACAACTTGAACAACTCTATTTTGTTATTTTGTTTGTCTAATTAACTTTCAATTAATAAAACATACAGATTTGGATTTAACTAATGAGAAAAGCTTAGTTGCTTTAACTACAATGTTTTGACAGTGTTGAAGGTATTAGTTGGTACACAACATTTACCTCTAATATGCTCTTCTGTTATCAAAATGAGCCTTGGCAGCAGTTTGCAGAAACACTGCTGAAGATTAAAAAACATTTCCTCAAATCCCTTCACTCTTGCTTCATATGAAACTGAAACCATCACAGGAATTTCTCATTTCACTAACACGAACCAGCTGACCGTGGCAAAAAACAAGTTAAAGACTTAAAAAGTGTGAAACTCTAGACTCATGTCAAACACCTCTATGGTTGGGCATCATATTTTCCTGAAAGGCTCCAGCACCTAATTAAATAACCAGGCTGACTTTCCCCTGAGTAGAAAACAAGTGCATGAATCATTCTCATTTCCCCGTCAACATTTGATATCTGAGCAGTGTATCCGTCACCTTAACTGAATGCGTTCCTCAAGCAGCATGAAGAATTACCTTTCACCTTGGTCTCACCCAGTTTCTGTATCAACGTCACAAGCTGCAGGGTATTTGTGATATAAGCCATGTAAGGAAACCCGGCAGGTAGAATAGATGGTAGGTGTTGTGAATAACTTTGCTCAGAGGAAAAAACACTGCGACAGTTGCCAGGGATGTCTCACTCCATGTGAATAATCCCTGATGTTTTTGTCTACAGTTTCTTTGCTACTGTGCTACATTTGAGCTTTCTTTTTCAGCTCCAAAGCTCTTTTCATAATTCATGACATTAGGATAATGCTTAACTGAAACCAAGGACACATTATTAATATTTTTGTTAAGATATTTCTGGCAGCTGCTGAAGGTAACAAGAGTAGTACAGTATTCTGTGGCTATTGTGTGTTTTAGTCTGCAGGGCCATGCAGCTGATCCCTTCTTCGATGTTTCTATATGTGTGGCTTTCTCTCCTAATGCGGTGGTCCTTCTGGAGGTGACATTCTCTGCAGCACATGTGCATCGGACACAATCTGGTGCATAGCAGTTGCACTCACGGATAAGAATCCCTAATCCGCAGTGGCAGAGGAAAAACTACAAGCCTCTTTGTGTGTGTGCCCGCACACCCGCAAACACACTTTTGGAATACTGCCTCCAGAGAGAGAGAGAGGAAGAGAGAGGTTACATATAACAAACCGTTGCCAGTGCCAGTGCCCTGCCAGCTTCCCTCTGCGTGGCACAAGCAGGGGCCAGAAGTGAGGCCACAGGCGCATAAGACAGGCTGGAGTTGCCAGGGGTCTCAGCAAGGCAGCAGAGGAGGCTCAAGATGGCGCGCTGTGGCATGGTGTCACTCTGCTTCCTGGCCTGTGACTTGGAAGCACTAGGGGACAAACTGAGAAGTAGCTGCATTGCATATTGGTGTGTATATTTGGCATCAGGGTGGGAGCCAAGGCAGTGGGAAGAATAGAAGGTTCTGGAGGTGTAACCCCTCACAGTCCATCTGCTGGAGGCTGAGAGGCAGGCGGACAGTCCACTGAGCTGCAGTATGGATGAGAAAGGAGTTGTGCATGGCTGTCAAACATGCTTGATTTGAAATGGTTCATTTTGTAGTGTTTCATATATTTGGTGTATGCACCACAGGGAACAGGTAGAGCAAAGATTGTTTGAAAGTAGAGATATTCCTACAGATGGCTTGTCTAGACATTATCTCATGTAGAAGTTCCTAAGTCAAATAAACGTAACACTAGAAACACCATAATTTTAGCTGTATGTTTGAATGTGCACAGTTATGGATTTCAGCTTTCAAGTGATCTTTTGAAGATCAGACATTCTGCACAGGCTTAAAGGGTGGCTGGGAAATGTTTGTAGATTGCTCACTGACAGAGAACATCTGTTCCAGTCAGCTTGGAATCAGAAAGTATTTCACACAGCTTGACTTTAAAGTCATTTCTCACAGTGCCCATTGAAATTGCCATCGTCCTCAGAGTGCAATGGTGCAAAATAGACACATGTTCTGTACCTTGTAATGAAATTAGATGTTGACCAGTGGGGGATGCTGACCTGATGGTGATGCTAGATACAAATTCAAGAGTTAACCAAATTAGGGGTCATTCTCCAGGGACCAGGTGTACCTGCGCTGAAATTCAAGGCAATCTATTTAATAGCTGCTGAGATATTTCACACATGTAGGACAGAGCAACATCACCATCCCTAGACCTTCATCATTAATCTAATTAGAAATAGTGCAGTTCCAGAACAAAAGGATGTGTGTAGAATAATTAGCTTTATTGTCATTGATCACATTTTACAACGAAATTTGCATTTAGCCCATCCCCCTTGCGGGGAGCAGTGGGCAGCCACAGGCGGCGCCCAGGGAGCTAGCGCTGCGTGTCTTGCTCAAGGACACACCTGGTATGGGGGATAGACTGGGGTTCGATCCTGCTACCTGCTACCTGCTACCCGCTACCCATTGAGCTACCAGGCCATACGGTACCAGGTCATAAGGTGCAGCTATCTGGGCCATGTTTGAGCTTATTCATTTGGGAATAGATCCAGTGAAAGTATGAATAATTAACACTTACACTTTAAGTAAAATAATGTCAATAATAATCTAATGTTAATAATAAATGTTGATGTCTTTGCATAATGTTAGAGCATGTTCTGGGGCAACTGTGGTTCAGTTGGTAGGGAAGTTGTCTACGAATCCCAGGGTTGGTGGTTTACATCAAACAAATAAATAAATAATTTAAAATTCAGTTGTATTGAGTCTGCTTTTGTCTGGATAGGTACATGAATTACTGCTCATTGTTTCTCAAGTGTGTGCAGATCATTTTTCCTTTGCAAGCATTTATATGTTGACAATTAGGGCACTCAATAACTCATTAGAGAAGGTTCTGCTTAGTTACCTCAGTAACAGTTCCCACTTCTTGTTAATGAATGTTTGATGAATGAATGTTTGATACATGAACTGTGAGAGTCTTTTCAAGCTCAGTAGGTGTGAACCAACCTCAGATATGATCTAGCTGGCAGGTCAAAGTGGTTTCGGATTTTTAAACAAACATTACACAGATTGCTTTGGATTGTACTAAATATGAAATATAAAGCAGCACGACTATAAAAATCATGTCCTAAATTAATAGATGAATAGAAGATTGTTTTGCAAGTTACTTAAACTTATTTATGTTCTATATAAGCCATAAGCTTTAAAAAGCTTCTTCTGTTCTTTGTCAACCTGTACGTTCTGCTACCTTGTGTTAAAAACAAATCCTGCACCACTTCACTGAATATTTTCTTCCAAAATGTCTGTTTTGCACCTCAGTCCTATCCGATTTCACGCATTAAGAGAGATTCTTTTATCCTGAAAATGAGGACTACAAAGTTACGTGCCAGGAGCAGAGGCCAATTCATGTCAGACGCACAAAAGTCAGTCAAGCACAATAGACCTAACAGGCCAGACACCCCTGGGTGGGGTTTTGACATTCAGAATGGCTTGCCCGGGCTCCTGGCGGCGGTTTCTTTGAGTGTTTTATACCTCTGACGTTTTTATTATGCCTGCTACATTTCCACTGCCTAGCTCATGAATATTCACACAAACAGGGTGATTTTTTTCCATGGTGCTGCGGATGGAGTCGGAGGCATTTCAAATAAAACTGACTGGCGTAACCTCTAAGGGGTTTATGCCCCCAAAACCAACCCCCATCTCACTTTTCTTTTAAGGTTGTTTGGAGGTCAAGCCTTCAAGGTTCAAGATGGCAGCTGCCTTGAGGAATTTGGGGAGTGAACAGGTGATGGGATGAGACTCCTGTCTTCCTCTGCCTGTGTGTGTGTGTGTGTGTGTGTGTGTGTGTGTGTGTGTGTGTGTGTGCACATCTGTTAAGTCTTTGTGGTGGTCTGGGTCAACTTTCTAACCCAAAGTAAAAACAGTGTTGGAGGAACAGCTGAACAACACTGTGACCAGTTAGATCCTCCTTTCTCTTTCTGTCTCCATCTCTTCCTCCCTCTCTCTCTCTCTACTTCACACACACGTTGTACTGTTTTTGATCACTGAGACCCTTATGCATAAAAATGGATTTCAGGGTTTATGGATTTTTAACTGAGGGAAAGAATTTAGGGGAGTTTAGTTATGGTGGGAGAGAAGTGCAGATTGCGTGGTCTATGTTAAAGGCGATAATGTCACCCTACCCTCCTCTTCACATACTACTTTCTGCCCCTCACCCTCTGCTGTCCGTGCTCTTCTCAAGCTGCCCTCTGTCGCTGCTATTAACCCCAGTGGTCTGGAGCCATATGGGCAGTGATTGGAGCTCTGCAGTGCATGCTGTCATACACAGTGGAGACCAGCCATAATGATCTGTACAGCTACACAAGTACCTGCTGGGTACAACTAAATGACCTTTGACCTGCTATCATTCTCTGTTTATATCTGCTGGCATTTTCAGTCAAGTTGTCTTAATGTCATGGGGAGAGGAGGTTGAAATAAAGCTGATGACAGGCTTTGCTCTCTAGGCTAAAGCTGAGTAACTGTTCCTACTCCTTAAACTAGCCCCACCTCTAAACCTCGAAGACCTTCACTCAAATTCTAAAGGCATTTCCTGAATCCTGGTAGACTGGTCTGCTTCTCAGGGATGACAGTTTCTTCTCCACAAAAATAAAGATGGCAACAGGAAATTATGTCATAATTGAAACAGGGAAAATAGTTGTTCCGTTTTTTTTATTTTGGTGAGTCCACTCCCTGTTCCCCCGATTCCTGGCCACATGTCGAAGTGTCCCTGGACAAGACGCCGGACCCTGAACCCTTTGCGTCTAAAATGCAGCTGCCTGTCCACAAGAATTTCCCCAAGGGGATTAACAAAGTATGAATTATATTATTATACATGATTATATTAAACTTTATAGTTATGTGTAATTTTATGTGGTCAGTGTCATAACCACATCACGTTTTTTCCTTCAACAAGGCACTAAAACATTATTGTGCATCTGAGCACAGTAACGGCAAAGCTGGGGCTGTCTTTTAACCTGTATTAATAAGCTGTTTAATTTTTGAACCTGTTTTGAGTTAGCCCCACTTAAATTGAGTTGATATTATCTGCTGAGCCGTTATGAGACAGCTGATTTTATCTGTTTGTCTTTTGACCTTTTAAGAGTCTGTTAGGCAGCTGTGAGGCTGTTGACCTGAGCTGCAGTCGACTGAAAATGAAGTCATCAGTGTTCTAGTTGTTAACGCAGAAGCATGATTTGATTCTAGGTGTTTATAGACTGCATCATTGAGCATTATTCATATCATTATATGTATCTGTCCGCTTTATTAGCTGTAGCTGGTAAGGGAAGCATTTTGTAATGATTCTTCTCTCCATGTTGTGTACTGAAGTCCTTGAACAACATCATAATCAGAATTGGCACTGCTAAAGCCATGACAAGCTGAAAAAAATTGGTTTCAGATTCTCACTGCAAGTCCACAGGAGCATGACAGTGTTTTCCACCGGCTGTCTGCAGCACTTTGCCCATTCAGACCCATCTGTTAAGACATCTACTGTCAAGTCTTATTTTCTAGTCATCTCCTGCTCAGCTCTGCACAAATCCGCTTTTTGCCATTTGAAATATGTATTATGTGGACATCAGAATATATGCGTCATTATGCTTCGTCATATTCTCATCATGAATCAGTTTGTGTGTATTTGGATGCAGCACATCAAGACCCTTCCAACGAGCGATGCAGTAAAACCAACACCTCTCACACTGAAGCCTTCAGCAGTGATTTTCTCAGCTGCTTGAAGATAGCAAGCTGTTTTTCAGTGTTTGCGTGTGTATGCATCTGAGCCCTGAGGTGTGTTCATGCTTCACTAATGAGATTGCAGGTCCCAGCCTTGTGGAGGACAGAGCCGGTGGCCATTCTGGTCTTAAAAGAAGGGGATCAGATGGCCGGAGTGAGGCCACGGGCCTCTGGCTTAACCCCCTCTGTATGATCCGACCGTCTGCCGGTCAATGAACCAGACTCACCAGCCAAAATCCTCCTCCAGAGGATAGCCATGAATTAATTAGACTATGCTAAAGGCGAGTGCGACCAGTGACCAGCATTTGTGTATGTGTGTGTATGTGTTGTTTTGTGTCATAAAGGGTCAGTGGAACAAAAGCAGAAGGATGGGGGCTGAAATCGGGGGGAGGCGTTCACAACAGGTGGTGTGAGGAAGAGATTTAAACTCCCCACCCCCCCATTAATGACAGTGTAGCACAAGGCCCACAGGGGGCTATGGAGAACAATAAAGGACTCTTGCTCCAACCACTGTGTCCAATCATGCCCCATTATCTGCTTGCTGATCACAAGCGCTGCGCTGCCGCTGTGCGAACGTACTTGTCTTGTTGATCATTTTTACACTGTAGATGTGAACATACTGTATATTGCTGTTTATACAGTATAGTCATACTAACGTGTATGTATGGGGGTGGATGGATGAAAAGCATCACCAAGAAACTCCAATAGAAGGACTCAAAATAAATGTTGTATTGAATAGATGTGTCAGTCTTGAGGGCAGAGACACAAAGGATAAAAAAAGACATTGCAAGTGCAGCCAACAGCCAAATAGCACATAGAATACATTCTGCACCTGCAAGAGAAGAAATAATTCTCTGTACCAGCAGGTGCCAGTAGTCTATATTCACCGTTCAGTTAGGGAAAGCAGAAGATCTAGGACTGCGGAAACAAATCAGCATTTGCTTAGCATTTTCACAGAAGAGCCTCCATCTCTGAGGTTGTTTGCTTGCTCTTACCAATTCTGTTTCTTTTCTTGTGCAGTGATTCGCTAAGCCGAATTGCCAATAAGGGTGGTCTAACTCATTGATGATGCTGAAACAATAAAAAGCTTCTGATAGGGCTCTGACTAGTGACAACAGTGCGGGACATACAGCAAAAATTAGGGCAACAGACACTTACGGACAGTCGATCATCGTTTCGGCGTGGGGCTGCGCTGGTGTTAGTGTATTGGATTGTGTTAACGTTCAGGTACTCCTCTTCCATAGAAATATGGCTAAAAACCTACGTAGGTGCCATGCGTTTCAAAGTTTCCACTCACTACCCCATGTGTTTAATATTTAACATTGGAAGTAAATTTAGTTTTTACTGATTTTATTGTAACTGGCACTATTTTATGTTTTAACTTGAAATAATGAAATATAGGAAATATTTTTATATATCTATTTTCAATAAGCCTGGATGTGTTTCATGAATGCTTGTCTTGGGTAACAATGCACTGTAATTAATTGAGAGTCATTAGTTATATGGTCTTGATGCAAGATGCAAATGACCCCCTGTTTGGGCTCATTGAGGCCAGCAAAAGCCCTCTGGCAAAACTACATAAGGGGCTGTGTGATGAGTGTGTTGCTCCAGGGTAGAGATTAAGGAAAATAAATGCGAACAGGGGAAGTTCACTTGGACTTCTATCAGACACAGTAACACGGTGCAGCAGTTTATACCCCTTTTAGGCAGAATTAGAACTAGAAGCTATCACAGCAGTGATAATTTATTTCTTTGCCTTAGTGTTTGTCTGGTAAGCAGTGAAATTACTACATGCTACAAGACATTCCACCTGTAACTTGCATGTAGTTGATCACTGCATTGCCATATGTTGCACTATGCAAAATCAAAAGTTGAACCGGATAAAAAGACTGCTATTCATTTTTGAGCCTGCTGCATCAGTGCACTGGCCTTGCTGAAATTAATGAGGAGCCTGTGTTTCTTTTTAATGTGCTGCTAATGTCGGTCTGAATGCGCCCGCAGAGGGCACGAGGAGGCATCATGATAAAACAGAGTGGTGAATCAGCAGAGAAAGTAGAACAAGCAGAACAACTATAATGAGATGTGACAGTGAAGTAGACTGAACATAACACGAATAATAGACGACAGCATTGACGGCAAATGACAGACAGTTGGGCATTAGCAGCACAAACATGCAAAGGGGATAGCTCGACATGAATCCATCAATTTATCACAACACGTGGAGCAGAATACATTTCACGCATCATTCATGACAGACAGTAAGCACAAGAGGCCAACACGATCAATACATGGTTCACACAGATCAATCAGGCACAATCAGAGCATCATTATACACTGGATAAAGAGGAAGCACATTAAAGCAGCAAAGGCAAATGTATCTGGTTGCCAGTCTTGCTAAGCAGGAAAACTACCAGAGGGATGTTTATAAGAATTAAGATGATCTTCAGTTTGTTTTGGGTTTTGGGCGGCACATTGTAGTCAAATCAGCAGAGATACTGTTTTGGAAATATCATTCTGAGATTGTGATTATTTGCGAGCTCATTTTATTCCGTAGATGCAGGACATTTTAGTGTAGTAACTGGACATTTCATTAGACAGCTTGATTTAGTTGCTGGACAACACAGTGCAGTTATTATGCTCCAACTCAGTGTGGTAATTGGAAAACTTTGTTGTTAAACAACAAATCCTGCATTCTAGATTTTTCCAGCTAATTTGAATTATTGGAGAATGTGTTAGAGTTACTGGATGAATCGGTCTGAGTTGGAAACTCATTCTGGTTATTTGGCAATTCATTCCAGGATCTGGACAGCTCAGTCCAATAATTGGCCATCTTCTCATTGCTGCCACCCTCAAGTTAAATTGAAGGTGTGCATTTTAATTTGATGAAGGTGTCTGTCGAAGAAGAATCAGATTATTTTCAACTTGTAAAACTTGGTGGGAAAATGAATATTTGAGTGACAGACAATATCAGCCTTTTCCAAAACACTGGTGTTAATTGTTAATTTAGCATTATGTTAATTGACACGGGGACTTATGTTCCTCCCTTGTATGTTGAAGACTGTTTGCTGTTTGTAGTAGTGCATAGTGCATCTTCTTGAGAACACGATTAACAGCAGAAATTACTTGATTTTTAATGCCAAACCTGTTTGAATACACTTAATTATAAGTATATAATATGTCTTTATTCACATCTGTCACTGTTCCAATTCCCTGACTGCTTCCAGACAGTTTCTTACTTAAAATGAACAGTTTAATCTGAGAAGTTTGAGTATCTGTCAGCTTTTCGGGATGAAAAAAAGGGGGATTTCCAGAGGATTTAGGTATATTTGACCTGTCTGTAGATGCTAAATGCAAGGGCAAACGGCTATGGAAAATGCTTATTGATTTGTACTTGTGTGTATTTGCGCTCCCACCTCGATGTTAGAAAAGGTCAGAGAATGGGGGCTTAAGTCATTCAAGTGGAGCTAAATGGATTTCTGCTCCAAGATCAATCTGTTTTTGGAGTTTGTTGCCAGGGTGGAAAATTGGAACTGTTGCTTCTCCCTCCCCCAGTCACACCACCACCACCTCCAACTGCACGGGTATGATCAGGCATGGCACACCAAGAGGGTGAGAAGTGTGCTGGGCACGAGGCAGGATATAGGACCTGACCATCTGGTCCAGCTATGTGAACACATTTGCGTCCATTTGACAGGGACAACTGCCGCATCGATTTGGCTCGGGCCATAAGTTGTGTTAGCGGACAAAGACTGACGGGGGTCAGCTGACACAGGAGGACTAGCTCTTCTCCAAAACACGAAGACGCTGATGTCTGAGAGACCCTCACCTGGCACCCTCACCACACCATTCACCTTCTTCACCTCTCAGGCACCGCTAGTGAGCCAGGAAAAGTGGATAGTGAAACCAAACACAAGCAGAAAATGACAGGGTTGTGTGCGAATGCGTGTGTAAACAGCAAGATACACTGCTGAGAAAATTGACAGAGGTGAGACAGCGTAGAACCCTGCTCATAGACTTAGAAGCAACTGTCAGGATTTTCCTGCTCTGTAGCTTTTTCTTATAGACTCCCATCTCCAGCAAAGACATCTGGTGGATGATTTAACAAGTATTAGAACAAGCATTTGTGAACACTGCAAAGTTATGCTCCAAACTCTATGCCAGAAATTCGGTGATAAATCCTCACCAAATGCCCAAACTATGTATTCTTCTGGGAATGTGCACACACAAATGTGTGACTTTGTATAGTTTCAGCTTTGTTGTCTGACAGCTCTGTATTTTTATGCCAATGCAGTGATCTCATTGAACTGAACATGGAAGTTGTGTGTGACTCCCCTACATCACTGTGTTCAAAAGTCACTTGAATAGCCTTATTGTTGGAGTGGAATTCTTGAAGGTGCTCGTTGCCACCATCCCACTGCAGTGGTCAGTAATTAATGGGTTGCGGGTCAGTGTGTGCAGTGGGAGCACCTATTGTATATAGGCGACTCTGTCCACCCTCTTCCCGTTGAAGTTGAGTTAAAGAGTGTTTGTGGCTTTCCAGATGGATGAACTACAGTAGTCTTGATTGGGCTGATAGGTCAGCTGAGGGTAGTATGGGCAGGAGGACTGTGGCTTGGGGGGGTTGCTTCAGATTCTTTACAATGAGCTTCTCAACAATTGTCAGTGACCCTCTTACCCCGCTGCTATAGGCCACACGACATCGGCCATTACTAGATTAAAGTAATCCTCTTTTCGGGGCCAGACAATTGCTTTATTAGCTGACCACACACACAGGAGGTTCGACCACCCCTTGTATGGTATTGTCGCGGGGGAGAATTCAGTGTCCCAGGGTGGGTGTCATTGGCGGAGAGTGTGCAGACGGGGTGTGGATGTGCAGGGCTGTTGTTGTTTCAGCTCTCCTTAGCAATTCCATGCATTAAATCTGCGTTGCTTCTCCTCGTTTAACCCTTCACACCATCCGCGTTAGCCTCATCATTAAAGAGCAGTAAAGCGGTTCTTTCTTTTTATAGTGCTAAACACCCACACACCTCATGATCCATATGACATATTTGTGGACGTATTGCTTGAATTACAATCAGATGAGGTTTGTGTATGGATGCGAGTGTTTTCAGAACTCCCCCCCTCCTTACCTTCCTAGCATGCAGTCCAGATTTTTTTTTTCCTCTGAATCTCCCCACTGGCTTGTTTTTGCCAAACGACTCCCATCAAAATGCTGTTTCATCTCCTCTTCCCCTCTGTTTCCAAAGGCAATGGCAAAGTTCCAACTAAAGCAAAAGAAATTTCCTTTAAAATCCACTTCAAAATGTCTGTGTGTGTTTCTGTTGACAGATCTCTCTTTGTCATAAGGCCATGAGCTGTTTTTGTGAGCCTGTCAGTCAGACACAAACAGCTCCACCTGATAATTTATTCAGCTTTGTATCACTGTGTCCGTGATAATAGCATACTCTTATACCAGTGAGTTGCAGGACTTTATGATGCATCTCTGCACATTCTCTACCAATTGTCATTAAAGAAAAGACTCACAGTGCAAGTTCATAATACTATATGCATCATGGTATTTTTGATTTCTGTCCAAAATAACCAGACGTCCTTGTTCTTTTAACTGAAATCCTCCAAGCTAAGACACTTATTCCGCATTCATTAAGTTGATAAATTCAATGTCGACTAACCATTGAAAAGCTATTCACCTTGACTGTAGTCCATCTAGTGCAAATTTCCTCCTCAGAGGTCATGAGCCTCCACTGTTTATCATTTGTTCCCATAAAGAGACGAAATAGAGAGAAATGCATCTTAGAAACAGCCTTTTGTTAATGTGATATTATTGATCAAAGCAAGGAAAGTGTTTTTTTTCTTGCTTGTCAGAAGTCAGGGTTAGTTACATGACAACACATTTTAAACACATCATTGTGTTGCCCAAGGAAGATCCAGGAGGGTGGATGCTTGTGGTACTTACCTGGGTTCTCTAACTGAAAGATGTCTCTCTTTTTTTTCACTGGTTGGCCCTGTGGGGATCCTTCCACTTTCGAGGAGGAAAATCCAACAGGCAGGGAGCCACAGTGTGACTCTTAATCCAGAGAATTACAGAGTCCATACTCTACTGAGTTTGGTATGCAAGTTGTCAGTGGCTGGGGAGTTCCACCGGTATAGTAGAGATGAAACACACAGATGGAAAATTGGCAGAAAAAAAACAACATGGACACACACACACACACACACACACAGGGCCAACATGGCATGCCAGGGGAGGGTTTGCGGTGGATTAACCTCAAGGTTGCTGGGTGGGTGAGCACAGTCGGAACAGCAGCTCCAACTCTGAATTGGGATGGGAACCTGCTGCTGAGCCGCACGTAGGTGAACAGTCCTCATGCCAGGAGATTGGAGGGATTTACACTCAAATGAGGAGAAGTTTTTCTGTGTGATTGTTGTTGGGAGTGTACAGACATGTTTGTGTTTACAGCAAGCTGACTTTAAGCATGTCTGCGCACAAACGTAGGGCATTCTGCAGTATCAGATTAATGGGAGGGCTTGGGCTGGTCAGTGGGCAGGGGGCTTTGATGTGAGAAGATTTTTGCCTGCCAAGTAGTACTTTAATACGGCCCCCCTCTTGACTTGAAATATGGCTATTTCAATGAAATGGCTCTGGCATGCCTCAGGCTTGTTCTGCTCTGTTTCAGTGTGCATGACGGGGGAAAGAAGGGGTGTAGGGGGGATGACGGTGGGGGAACCAGCAGGAGGGATGCAAGGTTAGCCAAGGCCTTTAATAGCTCTCTAGACACACACCTACAGTATATGCACAGGAGAGTGTGATACTCATTGCTCGAAAAGTCACTCATTGATCATTAATCATTGCAACAGTACTGTTAGTATTTCATTTTTAACTATTTCTTTATCTCTGTTTCAACTGAACTTTGTGGAAGGGAATTTTCTTGCCCTCTTTTCTTTTACTACCAAGAAATGAAATAGTTTCTTGAGAATATCTAGCCCAGCATTCTTAGGAATTCTGTTTTTATTGAACAGTTCTTCAAGACATCATATAGATCTAGTGCCAAACATTCTCAGCCCATGAAAGCAGTAATAGGTAGTTGGATTTATGTTTGACACAAGGAATACCAATGCCAATGCCAGTGAGCCAAATGAAAACTGAAAAATCAATTACACTCTAAACCAAGTCACTTTGTATTGCAGGGTTTGGTTTGTTTGGTTTTAGAGATTAGGTTAGAATCAGAGATAGGTGGGGGTTGGGATTTGGCATTAACTTGTGATGACTATTATCAGACATATTTTGTGTCTGAAGTAGCTGTAAATCATGGAGCGAGAGTGATGTGAAATACTAAGAAAATGCTGCCATGGTTTGTATAGACATCTTTTACAGTGATGACATCGAGCTGCTCACACATGTTAGCAATGATGCCTGCACAGCAGAGGAACTATTATTTTACATTGTTAGCTTGCTAGCTAGTTATCAATAAATGGATCAATTATCAATCCTGTCCAGTACAGTCCTTGGTCTTCTTCTGTTTTCCATTTTTGAATGATGAATACAGACTTCTGCCATCTGCTGGTATAGAGGGTTATTGCCACTCTTTGGCTCAAATGAAAGCGATGTGAGGTGATGCAACGTTCTAGTTCTTTGATGCAGGATTGGTGTTTCATGGCCCAAATTCTAGTTACAGAACGAGATGGTCCTTTTGTACATGGTCCAGCTGCATCATGCTAAAAATTACATTTCTCATATATTCTCCACATGAAAATTTTTTTCATGCACATAAGCAACACTGGGAAAGTTTCATTACCAAATACTCCGGGCAGATCCACTGTGATGGAGATTGAAGATCTAGGTGAATGCAGGGTTTACAGTGAAAATGACTTTGCTAGATGGGTGTTACTGAAAAGCAGCAGATAACAGAGCCTGTGGTATGTCAGTGTTGAACACTGAAAAATATTGTTTCTGAACATAATCCAGGCTTTGCAGAATCATCCAGTATCAACACTACAGTCCAGTTGGCCTGATCATAATCAGCATCCCTAGTATGTTTATTGGCTATGTGCTTCACTATAACACAGTCATGTACACACACACTGGCAGGAACCCTCACCCCGACTCATACCACCACCACAACAACAAGCCCCACCTTTCTCTCTGCTGTGTGTGTGGCTGATAAGTGCACCCTTTGCTGTTGCACTGCTGCATGTGGGGCCCACAGCCATTATTGGCTGCACTGCAGACAACACTGCTGCCAAATATTACACCCCCTCACCTCCCTCCCTCCTCCCTACTCATCCTCCCTTTACCCCACCCTGCTTCTAAGATATCAGGGTGCAACAAGACACTGTGGAGGACCATGGTCAGAGTATTTGAGCGCTTAAAAAGCCGTTGCACCTTGACAGATAACCTGATCTTTTTCTCTGCTGCACCAAGTATAGGGGTGTGATGGCTGTTTTTCATATTTGATCACTTAATTCAGTTTTATGCAGTATTTTACATGTAGTGATGCTGATAAGACATTTTAAAGCATTGTAAACAGTATCAAAGTTTGTCATGGATATTAAATTGAATGTAATTTTCTTGGGTTTGACTGACGATTATGTTGTAAGAGGAGGTTTATCTATGCTAATAACAGCCTTATAATGTGCTTGTAATGCATTACAATGACCTGTGGATTTCATTTCACTGTTATCAGAGCCCAGTAGCTAATAATTGGTTTCCTGAGGTTTGCTGTGAGAAATACCAGGGCTTTCACACAATGGTAATTTGCACTGCAGAGTTTTCCATCAACTTCTGACCAGGATTAATTTGGCAAACATTAATTTGGTGCTCTACCAGACTGATTATTTCAATTGTTTTAATTGTGTGCCTGATCTTGTCAATGGTCATATGCAAAAAAAGATTTTCTGAACCTCAAACTGTAGGTTTTTTTTCCTTTTTTATATTATTTGCAGCTGAGCACATCAAATCATTTTTCATGCACGTGTCATCATGGCTCCTGGGACCAGCTTCTCAACCATCAGCCCAGGTTGGGTGGGAGTGTTTCTGGGTGGGGTCAGGGCAGCTGTTGTGGCTGCTAAATGGACTCAGGTGACAAGACTAAACAGCAGCGACAGTGGCCTAAATGGCCATGCCAGCTGACACACTAAGGGACAAAAGAAAGTGACGGGAGTAAATTTGTGGGTAAAATGCATCGGACATTGATGAAAAGGTTATATGTGTGTGTATGATTGTGTGCTTGAAGGGTGGAACAAGCAGTAGCACTTGGGAGGGGAAGGTGACCCTTCTGGACTCATGGACGGAGTAATTGAAATGCCCTGTGATTCCCATTCATTTCGCTGTTGGCCATATGAGCATTTCCAGAGAGCTAAACCATGTTATGCCATTTACTCAAGGCCGTAAAAGACTCTCAGCCAAATGACAGCACCTTGAAAAAATGGAATTACACTTTAAACCTAGTCGTCTTTTATGGGGGGAGCATTTCAGGTCAGCTGTCAGAAAAAGTTGATAAAGAAATGGTGAAGTGTGTGCATGTGTGTGTGCCTGCTGTGTGCGTGCATGTCTTTTTGCCTTGTGTGGATATATTTTGTTCAAATACCATTCTTGTGAGGACATTTTAGCTGGTTCTCACAAGTTCCAAGAGCAGTAAGACTAGGTTTTAGGGTTAGAATCACATTTTGAAGATTTTGAGTCATCCAGGTCATCCCAAAATATCATGATCGGTGCCAACTAGACTTGTTTCTAGTTCTTAAAAACTGTTCGCCTTCTATCCAGAACTTAAACTTAAAAACAAGTCCAGTTGCCACCAAACAGCATATTGGGATTAGGGTTAGGATAAAGTTTAGTTAAGCATTCAGTCGTGATGGTTAGGCTTATGATAGGGGCTAGGGACTGCATCATGAGTCTTATGACTGTGTGAACAAACCATCATTGTGAGGACATTTTGGATGGTTCTCACACTTTCAAATGCATGTTTGGTTTTATGGTTTAGGTTAAAATTTGATGTAGGTGGGGGTTTATGGTTATCCATGTACTTGTGATGAGTAATGTCTGGGACACACAAAGCTGAGCATCAGCTAATGTTGGACTTTAAGTGAGTGTCTGTTGGCCTGCTTTTGGAAGGTTTTTGGACCCCAATCCCCAGCCTTTCAACTGATTCAAAATGTCAGAGGTCTTCTTCTGCTTTCCCTTTTTGAATAATGAGTACAGACTACTACCTCCTGCTGGTATAGACAGTTATCTCCTAGCGCCACTTTTTTGCCCAGACGACATGAAGCGACACTACAGTCGGACCAGTTGCTCTAGTTTTTCGATATCAGCTTGGTGTGTTATCGTCTTAATGTCAATGAATGTCTTCACAGCTTTAGTAAAACCAACATGTTACAATCAGCCTGTACTAGACTGAGCCAGTCATGTTGGACACAGACAGTGTTCTTCTGTATTTGCTGCTACAGCTGCTGTGCAGCATGAGTGTCTGTGTTTGTATTGGACGGAGTGAATAGGCGATGGGTGCTTAGTGGCAACACAGACATCTGTCTCCAACTGTGAGACCCCCCTCCCCACCCCCACCGCCAGCCCCATTCTCTCCAGACGGTTCTATCACCACTAAAAACACACACACACACACACACACACACACACACACACACCAATATCCTGTGCAGACTCATTTTGGTGTAATCGTTGATAGGGATCCACTGTTGGGAGGGGGGTCCTCTCTGGATAATAAGAGTGGTCTATGGAAGGTGGCTTCGGATGGAGGCCTCCTGTTGGGACAGAGGGCCTGGACAGATATTGCCTTGGGGAACAAGCTACACCTATAGAGAGAACAGAGAAGACATTTATGTGCATGTCTAACCAGGCTTGATAAAGAGATTAGGAGGATGTGTGTACTTTGGTGAAAGACCAAGTGCAAGTGCATCTATAAGTGTGTGTGTTCACACAAGCACAGATTGCTTCATGTTGGGACAAGATGTAAGCTGATGGATTGACAGATGACCAGCTCAATCCCCCACAACAGAGCTTGAACCAGAGGATGCTTTTCTTGATTCCCCTCCCTCCATCCCTCTCTGTGCTCTGCCAGTCAAGGGACTATCTGTCACTCTCTCTCTCTGCCATCTGAATATTTATTCTTGAGGGGGTTCTCTCTCTCTCACACACACCCACAGTCCCTGTGAACATTAACAACAGTGATAAAGCCATTTAATTAAAAGTGAGCCTGAGCTTGCCCCAAAGGTGTTTTTTATGTCCAATTAAATGCTCAAATGGTGCCCTGATATACAGCAGGGTCCTGATAGTTTGCACATATAGTAAATCACAAGTCTAGTAGTCACAAATAATTATTACTTCCATAAAATAACACTTTGTTTGGCTTTGAATAGATAAGCTTCTTTGGGGGTTTTGAATTTTCGTAATGTCTGTGTCATTTTCAATTTATTAGTCCACCAATGTGCATCAAAAACAGATAAGTGCTAGTTGGGTGTCATTTATTTTGTGTGACTAATGCATTTGTCATTGTGTAAAGATACAGACTGACAGCAATCTGACACAGTCAGTGGAACTAAAACATGATGTGGCTTTGATTATTGTCATGACGTGGTTGTGTTTAAGGATAAGTCATAAAATCTCCTCCATGTGTTCATTCTGTGATATAGATATACATTACATGGCTGTGAGATGGAGCCAGTTATGTAAAATAATGAGGTAATCTAATCAAGCAACTCAATTGTATTCAATTCTGTAAATCTCATACTGACCCATTGACCACAGCGAGCGTTTTAAAGATTTTACCGTATCAGAATTGGTATAACAAAATGTCGACTGTTACTGACATATGGTAGATATTCTCACACTGCTTCAGTCTCCAGCATTTCAGCTGCAATCAGACATCCACCGTATATTTAAATATACAGTACACACTTGTAGTATATTCACTTGTGTGCTACTGTGAGTCTGTACTCAGATGGAAGCACACTCTACAGGCCCAGTGGTGGGGATTACTCCGGCTTTGTTGAAGGGCTTTAAAGAAAGGGTCAAAGTGCATCCACTTAATATGGGCCTCCAAGGGCCTCATGGGTAATTGCTAGTGTCTAATAAACTTCTAGAGACCTTCTTTTTGCCCAGATCTGGTGAGTGTGGTGGGGAGAATGGGAAAGATCAGGGGCCCCTGGAGCCATGATCTCACAATGGTGTGTGACAGGTCATCACTGCAGTCCTTTAACCCCGCGGCATGGTAATTCCGACCTGGGGTGCAGCAAACTGTCCTATTTCCCTCCTCAATTTGCGTGACGGGACAGGTTCCTGAACAATTTAGTCAGGCTTTTGTAATCTGCTGTGAAAAGTGATTGGGGGAAAAAGTGGGCAGCAGGTACAGATAAGGTCAGGGGTGTGGTTTGGCATATCATTCCAGGATTGGAAGGACCAATGGGATTTGGAGTGCCCCACATGCTCTGTGGTTAAGTAATTGGGCTTCAGGATATGGGTTTGACTAGAGCAATAAGTGGCAATTTCATCTCTCTATGAGACACAGATAAAAAGACAGAAACATAATGGGTCAGGAGCCAACAATGAATTATATGGACCAGCATTTTATCAGGGCAACGGTACATAAGCACAGGCTCTGTTAGCTAACAAGGAAATGAAAAATATCCTCTTATTTCCTTAAACACAGATGTGCGTGTCTCCCATGACCTTGATTACAAACAAAACAGGCTGATTTATCTCCTCACATACACACCCACACTCACCCTTATTCAAAGGGGACGCCACGCTATCTTGACAAGAAGAGAAATGAGCTTTTGCTGCGTACAGCCTGACACTGAGATTCGATGAGTTTTCCACTGAAGCCCAGGTGTATGAGATAAAGAAATGTCCTCAGAAGCCTGAGAGGAAACCAGTTCAGATGGCTGGATGGATGGACAGATATATGGATGGTGCTGATAACGGTAATGTCCTGGGGCTTTGTTGGCCCGTCTGTGCTGTCATTAGAGGAGGTGTACCATTAATCAGATGAGGCAGTGACCCTCCCCTGCTGGCCTGGTGACATTACAGCGACATTGGTGCTGTTTCTCACATACATGGACACACACATGCACTCTTGTGTGCAAACCCTCCCATGTAAAGAGACATAACTGCCTAGAGAAATACACAAGCACACCTGCATTGTACATATTCTATAATGTATCTGTATTGACAGATATTCACAAAAGGGCTGGAGGAATCATGTGGCAGGGTTGAGGTAAATACTTTTTGGTTTCACTGGAAGGCACCTAAGAGCATCTAGAAGTTTTACACTTCTCATATAGTTTTCAAATCATCCCATTAATGGGTGAGCATGGGGATATTTCTAACAGAGCTTTAAAAACTAACATTATTTTAAATCTTTAGGCAAATGTAAAAAAATGTGTTTGTGCCACTGAAGACACATTTTATTGAATCAAATACATAAGCAATATATCACATTATACAGGTAGTTACAGCGATAATAATCATATTTGTCAGGGTTGAATGGATTTGGAACAAGGAAGACTAATAGAACAACTGCCTCAACTAGATGTACGATTACAGCTCATATTATTCATATAGAAATTAAACCATTTGCGATGTACATGAGTGCACCTACAGACTATTATGATGATCACTTCTTTACATAGTGTCAGTAAAAATGCCAATATGCCACCACTGCCATAATCTTTATCATACCCCCCCCCCCCCCCCCATCCTTAAATCAGTCAAGCTCCAAAATGTAGTAAGCAGCTGGTTCTTATTGGAGACTTAAAGGTTGATGTAATCACCATTGCAAATGTTGGCTTACGTATTTATTATCATACGTACATAATAAGCTAATTTACACTCCTGGTTGTGAATGTGTAAATGCTGCTGCTGTTAACACATTTCATCTCAACCTGAAATGTGAGAAGTAATGCTAAATGCATGAATCAGAAGATTAGTATGAAGTAGGAGAGCTGTATGGTGATAGAGTGCTTCATTAATTTGTTTCATTCTTCAAGTCTGTTCTATCATGCTTCACATGTTACTTAATGTTAAGACAACACTTTGAAATGTATTTTTCGCCATGCATGACAACGATACTGTATCTGTCAATTCTGTTTTCAGGGCATTCGAAAGAAGCTAAGGCTTTGGCAGAGAGGTGGTATACTTGACAGCTTTTTAGCAGCGATGTTCAAAAGTCTTTGAATAGCTGTCTGTGTAAATTAGGACGCCACATTCTGACATGACTTGCACTTTTAAGGTGAAATAGCAGAATTTTCTTTGCTCCTCTTTTTGGCAGTCTCAACAACGCTGCATGTCTGTGTTCATCCAGGAGTGACATGAGTCAGGACATGAGTTGATTATGAGAGTATGAGCCATAATACTCATTTACCTTTTATCAATGTACCACATTGATGACTTATTGATATCATCAGTGTGGTTGCCATAATACAAATCAGCCATGCAATCATCCTGCATCTATTAATAAGTTAACTCCTTGATGTCCATATCTCATACCTACCCTTTTCTTTGAAGAGAACTTTGCGGAATATTTATGGGCAGAAATTAGCTACAAGTGCGAAAGTTGGACGTTTCCTGTTGGAACTTTCATAATAAATGCATCGCAAATGAGAGATTGTGATGTGAGAGAGAATTTGTGAACATTTGGGTCAAATAGGAATGCCTTTGAAATCTTCTCATTGGTTTATCACCTTTGTACCATAAATCCCTGAAGTGGTAAAGGACAGACTAGCCTGCAGACCTACATGGGTTTGGCCTCTTCCTGGCTGAAGGGAGTTGTCAGTACATCATCCTAAACTACTAAACCATCCTCCACACCTGTAATGTGAGAGGTCTCAGAGCTCTAGAGACTGAAATGAGAAAATAAAGCACAATGCCTTCTGGTAACAGGCACAAGATGTTGAGTACAGAGGAATACATTTTGTGACTTGAGGAGAAATCTAAAGTCACCAAGAACACACATGAGAGGAAGTTATTTTCTGGAATGTGTATTCAGTGTCATGCAGTTGATTTATAAAATGTACTTGTTTTAGTGGTGGCTTGTGGTGACCACATATCCAAGTACATTAATGCTTATGCACTTGCCAAGGGGTGTATGTTTGTGTGTGTGTGTGCTGGGGGGATTGGGTCAGAAGATGAATAATTCATCTAGTTTGTGTGTGTGTCAGCTACAAGAGCCTCCATTATTGATGTGCTGTGATGCCACATATGCACTGAGTCAATGAAGGCTTTAGGGACATCTATTCCAAGTTAAATTCACAGGCACAAAGTATCAATAGCGATGACCTGTCATGCTTTGTGTTATTCAGGTTTGTCAAATAGTGAGAGAGGATCCTCAGTTTTGAATTGCACCTGTTTCAAAGACCAAATGTCAGCACGAAATTAATCCAATATCTCCAATATGCATTGTCACGTAAGGCATAGTATCATCTACATAGAGGTTTACAATCACTCTAACCATGCCTCTGCACCTTTCCTCTTTTCCCCAGTTCTGAGAGATGATTTCCGTCAGACGCCCAGTGATGTAGTGGTAGCAGCAGGTGAGCCAGCTGTCATGGAGTGCATCCCCCCTAGAGGCCATCCTGAGCCCACAATCTCTTGGAAGAGAAACAACATCCGGGTGAATGATCGAGATGAGAGAATAACTGTAAGTTGTAGAAAAATCCATTCAAGTGTTCCAATCATGGCTCCAGGGGCCCCCAGTATATATTGTATGTAACAATATTGTGTTTTGTGTTAGAAAATCAGCAATTAATCTGCTGCAAGCTCCAATCTTGTTGTGTGCTCAAAATACCCCACACCACATCTAAAGTAATTTGAAGCTTATTGAGTTTGTGCATCACAGCATTTGGGTCAGCTATCTTTCATTTATCAAGTAAACATCCAAATAATTTTCTCTTGACATCCACTGCCTGGTTAATTTGTATTAGCATTGCTGGAAGACACTGAGTTTTGATTATTGATGAGGCGACTTGATTAAGAATCAATCCAGTTCCACTGTAGCTGATAATTGAAAAGCAACATTGTTATTGAACATCATTGATTGTTGTTTAATTGAATCCTTTAATGGTATTCTTCGGAACAAACCCACCTTCTAGAAATAATTAAACTAGCTATTTGGAGGCATACACGTGTGTGTGTGTGTGTACACCCTGCATGCCAACATCAAATAACAAATCACTGCAGCTACTTATTACAAACTGAGCAGTGGAAGACGGCTCTGTGGTGACTGGCCTGGAGCTAGACTCATTGTCAAACAGTGTAAGAAGCAGCAAAGGAGCCATCTGTCATGACACACACTGAAAATGATGGAGTGCCTTCTCTCTAGACTAACATGCCTCAATATCCTGTTCCCAATCTCTTTTTTGTCTTCTTTCTTTCCCCAACCTCCACCACCACTTTTCTCCTCCTCATCCTCCTTTTATCCATTCCCTCTGCCCCTCTTTTTCAGATCCGAGGAGGCAAGTTGATGATTTCCAACACAAGGAAAAGTGATGCTGGCATGTATGTGTGTGTTGGAACCAACATGGTTGGAGAGAAAGACAGTGATCCTGCTGAACTGGTGGTTTTTGGTGAGTTTCTTAATCAAGTACAGTAATAATCAATCCAGTTCCACTGTAGCTGATAATTGAAAAGCACCATTAGTAGGGTTAACTTTATATTGTGTGTGGAAGGAAATAGTCATGGGTTATAGTTATTTATTTGTAAAAAAAAAAAAAAAGTAAAATTAGTAACAAGAATGAGCTTATACAGTAAACTATGATAAACTATATTCATGTTTCATCTGTTGGGCTTTGTAAATTAATGAAACTAGAATGTTTTCCACTTTTTTTCTGGATTTATTTCTCACAGGCTGCTCTTTATTTCCTCTGTTGTTGTTGTTGGAGCAGAAGATGAATGTTTCTCTCCCAGTTGACCTTTGCTCTCTTGATCTCTTCTTTCCTCATTTCTAAATCCTTGCTTTGCTCCCAGCAGCATAAGTGTATTCAAAGTGTATATTGATGCCAGGAAACAGATAAAAAATTTATATATATTTTTTTTTCAGTCCCACCAACCCCCTCCGCCTCGCCGCCTCCCTGCTACCACCCAGATGCTGTTGCTTCTGCACATTTTGGTGCAACAGCTGATTTATACCCAGTGTGTAACGCTTAATTAATCAATTTATGGTTCCTGAAGATGCATGACCAGGACCTTAAATTTAAAATGACTGCCATCTGTGGAATCTGCACACATCTGCCCTAATTTCTCTTGGTTACCACAATTGTTAAAACTGATTATGATCGTAAGAAGAGGTTCCAGTGCAGAGGTTCTAATAAATTTCTCTTATATACTGAATGTCACTGGTTTAATGATTCTCCTGCCAGTGTAACTTAATGCTGTTGTGCATGTAAATCTATGGAGGATGATTTGAAATCTTCATTCTTATTAGGTTGTACTGATTTGATTGTATCTTTCACAGCCTCTGTTGCTTCAGTAATCTGATTACCCTGGAGGGGTAACCACATATTACCAGCTATTAGCTTATTTTAATATCTGGTAAACACTGCTATTAATAGCAGGACAAGTTCATCATTAGTTCCTGGATGTGTCTGGATTTTCCTGGGTCCTTGTTGCCCTGCTAAGAAATCTCACTTGAAGCCAGATCAAATATTCAGGCTCATAGTGAACTCTGGTGCAGTGCAGTGGAGTTTTCCACACCATATTTAATACCAGCAGAGATACTCTTTTACATCAATGGCTATGTCTGAGTTTGGACCAACGAAATTTGTTTATAAATTGCTGACAAGTTTGAAAAGTCAAACTCCAATTAGGAAGTAGTACCATGAGCAGTTTTTAATCCTTTCTCTTTATTCATTGTTGCTTTGTAATTCCAGAGAGGCCGGTATTCACCAAACAGCCGGTGAACCAGGTGGTGCTGGCAGATGATACGGTGGACTTCTTCTGCGAGGTGCATGGAGACCCAACTCCGACTGTCCGCTGGCGGAGAGAGGAGGGAGAGTTGCCCCGGGGCAGGTACGATGGAACAAACACTTATGTACTTGTGTGTTAATGCTGCATCACAATACCAACAGTACATGCTGGCTGCTATGTGTTGCTTAGCAACATATTATTTCACTAATACGACAGCTTAGTGAGCAACTGTTAGCTGTTAGCAGTACTTCTCATTCCAGTGATCCAAAACTCTGCTGATAAATAATCTAAATGTATTACTCATATGTCACAGCAGCTTGTGTTAGTAACAGGAAGACATCATCTATGCAGTAAACATTTGTTGGCAGTTTCTGCCAAATCACAGCAGTGCGTGACAGCAGTCATGATAACATTACACAGTAACACTGTGATTGTGGTGCTGCAAGTCACTCCCTCACTCGTTCCCTCACACACCTTATGGACTTGATTCAATGTTTAATGATCTGTCAGGGGAATCAGGATAAAATGTTCCCTTGTTATCAGCAGGATTCAGATCAGCACAGGGAGACTCTCATAGATTTTTTGTCTCCTGCCTAAAGCTTTACAGGACGACTCACTCTGCCCGTGTGCAGTGGACGCATCAGCTGCTTGTTTAAAAACTCAGACTTTTAAAACCGTACTGTCTCCTATCGACGTCTGTTGATATGTGGACAATAATCTCAGATTTACTAAACCATATGTCAGCTGAGCTGTAAGAGGTTTAGTGGACTAGATAACATCACATTTTTCAGTAAAACTTTCAACAACAACTAGTGCTTCTGTTGACATATCATCTTTTGTGCTGTATCACGTTTGTCTTTGCAGATTCGAGATCCGCAGTGACAACAGTCTGCGTCTGACCCAGGTGCGAGCTGAGGACGAGGGGACGTACACCTGCGTGTCAGAGAACAGCGTGGGCAAGGCAGAGGCATCGGGTACCCTACAAGTGCATGGTAAGACACAAGCTGCTCCACCTAAAAGTTCTTTGAATCGAATTGAACCTCTCTCACTGCACACACACTCAAATATGACCTCTTATAAATATCATTTAACATAGGTGGCAGTGCTGCACTGGCTGAATCTTTTTCAAGAAATTGTCTTTCTCTTCTCGCTGATGAATTCAATTTGGTTGCTTTTTGTTGAAAAATTGCCATCAAGTCAGTTTTCTCTGTTTCCTCAGGCTATGAAAATACAGGACTTCATAAATATGTTGAATGTTATCATGAAATGTCCAAAATGTTTATACGGGATTATATCACTCATAAGAAGTCAGACAAATGAGTGAGCAGACAGCCAGACAGACACTGCAGCTGCTTATGACTCTTCGTATTATGCCATGCTATAACATGCTGTTAACTGAAACTATAAGAGGGGGGGAAAAGTGAAAAATGGATTTTAAGTTCTTTTTAAGCCTCGGCTTGTCATCCCTCTGGAGAGAGAGCCGAGATCAAAAAGCATTGAAATTACATTAGAATAAAGTCAGCCCCTTGAAAAGAGGCACTCGGATGAGAAATCTGTCTTTTGTCATGATAAAAGGGAATATTTGAAGTTTTACTCAGTAACAGTTGATTCTGTGAGCGGGCCCTCCGGTTTTTACTGACACTTCTGACATGTGTCAACACATATATGTAGGCTCACACAGTGTATCCACACACACAGACAAACAGACACGCTGTATTTGTCTTTACAAGAGAAACCACACGTAGTGTATACGCAATCTTGCGCGCACACATAAACACACTTTGCTAATAGAATTTTGCAGCAGAATGAAGAAGTGGTTCCCAGCAGCAGCTGTTAGGCAAATGGAAATTGATTGTGGGTTAGTGCATGCAGCTGCATTATTAGGGGGAATAGAAACAACACACACACACACACACACACACACACACACATACACACACGTGAAAACCACAGATCAATCAGGACATGACCTCTCAACCTAACCTGTAATCCACATTCAGTCCATCACTCATCCCACTGCTCTTATCTTTTGGGGCCCACTTCATTTAAATGGCAGCCACTTTCACTTCGGTCCACTCGCATTCTAATTCATGTGATTATCTATTCTACACAAACCTGTGAGGCTGTGCCCGCTCCAAAGTTTCACTCTCCTCGTTCAAATATAATCACTGTTCATCGTGAGCTCATCATCTCATTCTCATTCATCTTTCTTTTCTTTTTTCTTTTCCTTTTTCACCACTCTTCTGCATCACTCCATCGCAGTCGGCCCATCCAGTAAGTATTCCATTTCATCCCATCCTTGCATGCATTTACAGTGTGTGTGTGTGTGTGTGTGTGTGTGTGTGTGAGACATGAAAGAGAGAGATAAGTTGCCATGTTGGAGGGATAACCTCCACTACCGCTGCTGCTTTTCTGCCAGTTTGAATAGAGGATAGCCAATTAGTATTTAAGTACCTCTGCTGGGAGTAGGCTTTTGATTTTCCACAACTGCACTCCAGTCATGTTCTAGCTTATCTAGGTGGAGCTTCCATTACTACAAAGAAATGCCTTCCATTATTACCAAGGAGTTTTAATTTAGCATGCACTCTTGAATCCAGTATTGCGAAAAATAGCTTCTCTGCTGAAGACGACACTACAAAACTACTAATAAACTTATCATACAAATAGTGAGCTGCTGAGGCATGATATCGTTTCCACGTGTATTAATGTACAAGCTGAGACTGAAAAGGCAGCAAAGGATCCAACTTTTGTGTTGTGAAATCGAAAAAATAGCAAAGCCACAGAAATGAGCCTTTTACCAAGGTAAAACACTGGTTCTTCACTTGCATCCACTACAGCACTTATGAGCTTTTCACTGGCATTCCTCAAAGACAAACAGGCAATTGAGAAAAGGAGCTGCAGTTTCTCAGAGGAGTCTTTCTATTCACAGTATCTGTACATTTTTTCAGCCTTTCAGTCACTTCACAGCATGCGTAGGCAGGGCCAATAAACACATGGAATATCCCTTTTAAGCTATGACACACACTGGCAGAGGGCAGCATCAGTTTTCTGTCCATTAGAAAAACAGTTCTCTGTAGCAGAGTGGAGTAGAAATGGGCAAAAGATGTGAGCAGGTCAATCCCTCAGTGGTGACACAAAATTAACCCATTTTAACTAGCTGATTCAAGATTCAAGAAGGTCTATTGTCATTTCACATGGTATTTACAGAAATACACAGGCTGAAATGAAATGTTGTTTCTCACCAGCCTCTGACAATAAAAATAAAATACAATTATACAATTAATAAAATTAAAGAACCTAAAGTAAAGATAAGGATAAAGATAAATAACAACCATGCAGCAGCTTGCCGAGACACTGATGCTTTTAGTATTCCAAGTCATTCAATCCATGTTTTGTACAACAAGCAAACAGGCAGAATTTTCTACGCTCTTTATTTCTTATTCTGTTGTTATTTAATTCGATATCAATTCAAACAAACGTCTGAACTGTACACTGTGAAGTGAGCATATGTTAGCAATAGAGTGGTTTTCTGTCAGTTAAAAGGACAATCTTGAATAAATAGGATGTGGAGGTGTGGAAGGCATAATCACTGAAAGTAAGAAGGCCAAAAGTAGAAATGGAATCACAAACTGGTTTGTTTGCTATTTATTGCTCCCATTAAAAGATATGTGAGTAACACTGTGTCTACATCACATTAAGCTGGATACGTTCTAAAACGCTCTTTGTGCCAAAACAACACGCGGCCACACCAGGTGTTTCAGGCTGTTAACTGCATTTACCTCCCTCCACATTAAAACACTCACAGACGGGAGGCAGTTCTCCTCCTACTGAGCTGGTGTGGAAGACAACCGACAACCAAGCCACGCACACAAGTAGTGAAGAAGAGATGGTGCAGAGGAGCGCCTGCATGAAAGGGGAGATCATTACCTCATGCATTTTACCATTACTGCCTTGTTTTTATATCAAGTCAAGGTTTCTTAAGTGCATGTAAATTTGTTTCCTGATTACGAGAGAAACGTGATTTCTCTGAGTGATCCGGTTACTTGAGTGCATGTAATGATTCACTGATTGTCAGACATAGTACCAGGCATGCTTGATAATGATCAGGACATCCTGGAAAGGTGCTGAAGCGAGGAGGTTCAATTAAACCAGGGCACAGCAATCCTTTCACAGCAGGGGGTCTACAGGAGCTGATGTGATGACCCTGCTCACTGGGTGTAGTTTGCACTTATTTGAAGCCTAATTCCCTCTTTTTAATATTTTCCTTTCAAAATAATGTTCCATTTACCAGTGTAATTGATGGCACAGCAGTAGTCTCAGTGCAAGAGGAGTTTAGAACACAGATTATAAACCATGCAATATTTGTCAGTGCACGGTTCTTGTTAAAAGATCATTTGGTCGAGGCTTGATGTCTCTCTTTTGCCACACACATGATGGAAGTGGTTGCTTATTTGCTTCTGTCACAGCCTGGCTGTTAGACTGAGGCCATAACAGGAGACACATGGACATACTAAAAAACAAAGTCATTTATTTACAACAAATTCTCAAAAAAGAAGAAGGAAGTAGGAATAATCTGTAAGATGGTAGTGTAGGCCATGGATGAATTAAAGTCAAATCAACAACTATAACATGTGAGGAACAGCAGGAAAGTGAAGCCAAAGACTGGCTGCTGCTCTGGCTTATATGCACGGGGCTCACCAAGTCCAGGTGTGTCCCATCCTGCTGTTTACTGTCTCAGGTCGACAGCCCCGAGGAGAGAAAGCAAAGAAACAGCAAGGCAGCTCAAACAGAGGGCGACACAGGTTCCGAGAGGGGTCGTGCAAGATATTTGTTCCATATTTCACTGGGATTGTGTAGTAAATTAAAAGTACCATGGACAGGACTTGGGCTCGATGTACATCCTTGCCAGCCAGCCAGCCCCCCGGGGGCTGAAGCAGCAGGGTCAGGGAAGATATAAAAAGAAGAAAATCTTTGTGGATGTTTAATCAGAAATGTTCTAACAAATGAGTTACTTTCATATTTCATGTACAGACAGGAAGCAAAATGACCTTCCTGTTGGATTTTATGAAGTTACATTATTTAACCTGTGGGAAGTGTGTGCTCTTCTTTGTCTTGCCTGAAGGTTGCTGTGGCATTATAAAGGCAAAAAATTACTGGACTGTTCCTATGACTTATTGTCATCTATATAAAACTGTTCCAGCCCCTCACTTTATATATTGATGTTGGATAAATAGGAGAGTTCTGGGCGCAAAGGTCCAACTCCACATTCAATAAAAGCAACGATGAGTTATTATGCTTAGGAAATAACCACCTCCTCAATCATCTTTTCACAATGGAAACAGTCTCAGGAAAATAGTGCGCCTGTGTTAGAGGGAGGGGGGAGGAGTGTGTTTGGGGGTGGGGTGGGTGGGTATTAAATGAAAGGATGAAGCAGCGGTAGCAGCAGCGTGAGAGTGTGTTTACTCAAGCGGATGTGTGTGAAACACGCTGTCTGCATCAGCGTGGGACTGTGACAGCTGCCTGTCACATCCAGGCCCCTGAGGAACTCCTGCCGTGTGTGTGTGTTCCCTCGTGTGCGATAGCTGCCGTATGTTGGTGAAAATCACATGTCAGATGCGCAGGTTGTGTGTGTGTGCGTGTGTGTGTGTGCGCGTGTGTGTGTGTGTGGAGGGGGGTATAAGATGCTTTGGTTCTAAGCACTTTGTCTGCCTTTGCTGTGTGTTTGAGCAGCACGGTGTGTTCATACAACAGCAGTGGAACAGATCGCACGCTGATGTGTCTGAGTGGGAGCGGTGCAGTATGTGGCGAACAGCTGAGCCGCTCGAAATGTTTGTCTGCCTCAGTTTGTTTATGAAGATGATGTTTCTCCCTAAACTGACTAAAGCTGGGATCAGCATTCCTACTGTCAGACAAGAATGTCGACACTGGAAAAACACCCCAGATTATTTCGTAACACCAACGTTTTTGGCAAATCCAGAATTGTTAAAGTCAGGGAAGGAGTGAAGTACGTTTAAGGGAAAGGCAATGAAAACATTTTAAATTAGGGGAAAGATTGTTGTTGTAGTTATTATAAAGGTGACTATTAATGATAGGCACCAATCTCTGGGCCTCTGCCTGAACTCACTATGTAACCACCTGCTACACTTCCTTTTTTTGGCCTCTCTACATGACATCGTCCCAGTCTTGACCTTCTCCTCATACCCCACTCTCAACTTCACTTGGCTCTCATTACACAGAAGCACACACAAACATTCCGAGACCAAACACTTCAGAGTTTCCCTCCTTCAGTCTTGACAGTTCTTATCGCACAAAAGCCGTGGAAATTTAACTCGCAGGCATCGTCTATTTTTGCCTCCCTCTTGGCACGTTAGCCTCGTTACGTGTTCTCCATCTCTGGCGATACATCCAGCATATAAAAGTAGTCTTTTGAATCCTGATCAAGTGTTTCATTCTTTATTTAGACATTCCCCAGTTTACCTCCCTGATGCTGCTTCCTGCAGTTGTCGGCTGATGCGCCATCATTTCTATGGACTGTTATACATTTCACAACACTGGAAAATTAAGGTGCCGTGCTTTTTGATAGGCAGAGACACTTTCTGTATTTCTAGTCCAGCCCAAAAAACTAAATATCTGTACAAGCAACATGCAGCTTCAGTGACATGCCGGCATTGTTTGCTGATGTTTTGTCATGTATATTTCAGCTGCTCTGTTACATTCCACCTCACGTTAGGTTGATAATGTTTCTCTCTGCCCTAAATCTAAAGCTCAGTGTCGCGCCGAGTGCACCCATTATTGCTAATTATTTATTACAGCCTCAGGCGATGTGCCGGCTTGCCTCCTCAAATCAAACATTGCTATTCTCCAGACGGCTGCGCCGTGCACCAAAACGTCTTTTTAATAGCCTGAATATTCCTGGCTGTCACTGAATGTGGGTCAAAGTTGCGGCGGCGTGTCAGGCATGGGCGGTGTGCTGGAGATGTTCAGGTGTTGACAAGTTTTTGTCAGAAGGCTTGCTTAGCATGGTGTTCGAGCTCTGCGTCTTTTCTCATGTGTGTTCGTCACGTGTGTGTGCATAAGCCTGGAGATGCGTTACATAAGAAAGGAGTATTACACTGCATTTCTTTAAGATTTCTGGGCTTGCATCAGCCTCGACAGGAAGCTTGTCCTTGAGGTAGCTGGGAAGTGAAAGCAGGGCCTCAGTGCCACTGGCCCATATTCAGCTTCACAGGAGGGGACATGTCTGCGCTTTGACCTTTTGGGTTAACAGGGGGGGTGAGATGTTTGATCCCAGGACGTTATCTTGCCTACACTGGATAAAGACCCCTTAGCTGCGACTTATGCTGCCGGTGACACATGTATCTCTTCCTGCTGTGACAAAGGGCCCTTGGTGGAAGAGGTCTTCAAGAAAGGAAAGAGCTGAGTAACTCGTGCGTATGCAGGGCATGAAATTGCGTGCTCATCTGAGGTGAGCAATAACAGGGAGCAGGCAAGTCAGTGCTGGAGGTTTGGTAGTCAGGGATTATCAATCCCTTACCAATGCACTGACATTTAACATCAGAGACAGTTTTAGTACATCTCAACACTCATTTGTCGTATTATATGTTCAGGCCTGTTTTTTTACGTAACTCTCCAACTTTTTCTCACCTTTTGTTGGTTTTCAAGCTGTTTTCTTCTCATTTAAGCATCCAGTCCAACTCTAAAGCACTCTAACTAATGCAGGAGAAACAGGCCTCCTCTGAGGTTACTAATGTCATCAAGCGTTTCTCACAGTCTGATTGCCTTTGGTTGACAATCTGAAGCAAAATTATGTTGTACTAGGAGCCAGGAACAGAGGAAAGTGCCCAGACTTAAAGAGACAGCATTTTCACAATGTTTCCTGTACTTGTTATTTGAATCTGTCTTTTTTTTTGTTACTCAGTATATTTCCATCATTGGATTTGTGAATTCAAAGTCTCGATAAACCAACAATATATTGTGAGCAGAGCACATTACATGATATGTTTAAGAAAGTACCAGAACTTCTATATTTCACAACTCTACTTTGTGTATTTCAGAGATGTTGGTGTCTGTATTCAGGATTTTCTGTCTGAAAGTTGAGTGGAAATTTGCCTATTTGTTCTTTCTCTTCACTTTCACTGTGACTTCTTGTGTAATGATTCTGTATGAAGGTTCTCCACCTCTTTCTCTTAGTTTCTCTCAGTGCTAATTGAAACACAGAATGAAAGAGAAGCAGGAGATCAGGTGGGAAGACAAGAAATCAATTAGGACCGGTGCAGAGCATCATTATGCATTCACACCCTCCCCCCCTCTCTGTCACTTGCTGCAAAATCAGTAGAAGTCAAAGGAGTGTCATGTAACAGGAGAGAAAGTGAGACAGCCTGCTATTCCCCTCCTGCCTTCCATCTGTGTTCAAAGATATCTGATTAGACTGGGGCTCAGGATCACAAAGGTGACCCACAAACCTGAATTTAGCCTCCTGTGGGTTCCAGGACGACCTTTTTGATAGTCTCTACAGCCAAATATAGGAAATTCATCATCATGCACCATTGCTTAACCAATAAACATCTGTAACAGGCTCCATCTATCATATCCAAAGAAATCAAGGTCACAGAGCGTCAGTTTTGTCACCACAGCCTAGAAGAGAAAATGTGATAGAATTGTTACAGGTACTAAGAAATTATATATTAAACTAGTGACTTTGGTTGTACATTCCTGTTTGTATTTAAAAACCATGAAGATTTGCAAAATGAATACATTTAGAACACGATTTACTCTCAAACAAACAACATGATCCTAAATGATTATGGTCACAAATTTAGTTTCCTGTGACCAGCGTGTTCAGGGGATGAGATGCAGCACTAAGGCCGATACAGTGTGCATCTGGCTGAGTAGGCAGGAAACTGGTTAGGTTTGGAGGAAAGTTAGGGTCAAGTTCAGCATCGTAACACACAACTGGCTGGGCAAACAAAAAGTAGCCGAGAACTGCCTTTATCCAACCCCTTGCACGTCGTAGCAGTCGCCCTCGTGCCTCCCATTCCTCCTCCAGTGTAGCGTTATGTGTGACTGCTCAAACTAATTAAAATATCACCATAATCATTAACATGTTGTACATGATGCTCTTTGCTTTAGTCTGAATCATGATGTAAATGCTCCGCCAGCACAAACAACCCCAGTGGCTGATCTCCCCCAACATCTGAACCATCATCTCCCCTGATAGACACTAAGGCAGAATTTTTGCACCAATTTCACTATGTCTCATGGTGGCATATGGTAGGGTCAAGAATGACCCCTTAAACTGTTTTCATACCTTTTATACAGAATTGCAGGGTAAAAGGGGCCACTTTAGTTGTGCCATCAGGATTTAACTTGTAAAGAACATCTTTTGGCTTTTTTAAATTACATGAAACAGTCAATCCAGGTAATAATACTGATGCTTTTCATGCCCAGTATTTCACTGTTTTGTGAAATCAGTGACATTCAGCCCTGCAAACCCTGACTCTCTAAAATGCTTTGATGATTTGATGGTGCATTGTTCTATGTAGGAGTCACTGTTGAATCTGTTCTTAACAAATCTCTCACAAAGTATTGACTTTTTCAGTTTCGGTAATCAGTGGAGATTTTTTTTTACTTTTTCTGAGTGACTTAATCACTTAATAATACTGTATGTAGAAATCAAAAATCAATTAACGTTGCACAGCGTGTCACCACTTGATGCCCACTACCCTGATGTTAAAAATGTTTAATCAGGAATAAATGTTTGTAACCTTGACTGGCTATTTGAACATAGTTAACTGAGGGTTGAAAGCAACTAGCAGCTGATAATAGAAGAACATCTGCGTGATTCATCAGGAGTTATCAGCTGCCAGGAGGCTGCCAACGTCTCCTCACTGAAGTAAGCTCATTAACTACATTAATTGAGAAATTCACCTGTGTCTGGAACAAAAGGCTCTTTAAAAACATTTATACTTGTTTTTTTATTGTGTCCTGGAAGCCATTGCAGTAAGTGTTGGCAGCAGAGATTTGTGATTTCCAGAGATTCTGGTTTACGCTTACAGTCAAAAGAGGTGTGTATAGTGTGCATCTGAGTGCATTTAAGTCTGTGTGCAAGTATGTGTGCCTGTGTGTAAACAGAGAGGGAGAACTTGAGTGAGACAGTTGCCAGATTTGACTTGCTGTCATCACTGGTGGCCAGTCACTGCGGGTGCATTCTCACTGTATCCAGCTCATTGAGCGCACACTGACCACACATGCACACACACACACACACACACACACACAGACTTCATTTCTGCTGTGACCTACTAACCATTCGTCTCTATTCTCTGTGTGCCAGTGCCTCCTCAGATCGTGGTTCGGCCGCGGGACCAGATCACAGCTCCGGGTCGTACCGTAACCTTCCTCTGTGGCACCAAAGGAAATCCTCCGCCAGCCGTCTTCTGGCAGAAAGAAGGCAGCCAGGTAAGAAACGTCCTGTGACATGTATTAAATTCAGCCCTATAACACCTTCTGCCCTCTGAGGCATCCATCATTCAGTTTGTATCTCACAGTAGAGGTATTTAAGCTCATTGGTGGTGGTGGTGG
>JAUMHL010000006.1:1729477-1746891 GCA_032362345.1 Sandelia bainsii | reverse complement strand
CTCTATTAGTTTATCCAGGCCATAACTAAGTGTTCTTGCATGTTTTGTTGTGGCCGCTCTGATCCGTGCTTTAAACAGAGCCTGCATATCTTCTCACTGTCATGTTCTTTACTCTCATCCTCTTATCACTTTGTGCTGTAGTTTAGAGCCAGGGTGACTCACACATACACACATTCATACACCTCACTTTCCATCATCCACACAGAGTGTTATTCACCAGAGTGTGAGCCTACACAGGCCTGCGTGTCTTTAGTGTGTGTGTGTGAGAAAGGCGAGCGTATGATAAGCGTTGCAGCCTGTTGGAATGCACTGAAAGGCCTGATGAGAGTGTGTGGGAGCCTGTAGCGTGGCTCCCAGGTACAGATTAGAGGTGGAGGGGGGAGTGGAGTGGAGGGAGGGAGGGAGGGGAGCAGGATTTGGAGGAGGCCTGGAGAATGTGTGTGGGAGAGGGAGAACAAGAGTGGAGGGGAGAGATAAAGAAGAGAAAACACGGAGGAAGAGGACGAGAGGAAGTGTGTGGGTAGCATGTCGGGAACAGGCTGCCTTTCAGGAAGTGTACAGTTATATCATAATGAGAAAAAAACAAGTCAGGATCAGGGATACAGGCTGAGGAAAAACACTTGTTGACGCTGCACTGCATATAAAGTGAAAGGCAGTAACCCATGACTGGGCGTGAATTGCTTTCAGGCTACAGATGAACACAGTCATGTGAGTAAAATGGTGATAAACCACTGGTAATATTTAATACTGCATAAGGTCCAGTAGAGTGTGGATCAAGCCGCATGTTACTGTCTGAACCTGACCTGAGCCCGAGAGTGTGGTGGCAGAACCCGATCCCAATCCGTCGCACTTGTATTTGTGCTGTGCTTTTCTAGAATGGCTGATGTGCATTTGAGGAAGACCTGTGGGTCGAAAGCAGTCTGTCTAGAGGACTTCTAAGTTTTTGCACAAACTCTTCATGTACTAATCGGTCCTATCGGCCTCAGTTTGGGCATCCACCCTTTAAGTTCGGGCATCCACCTTCTAAGTTCCAATGGTACCAATGGACAATGGTACCAGGTAACAGTTTGATTTCAGTGGTTTGTGGTTGCAGATAGTTTTGGGTTTGCAATAACATCCTGTGCCCTTAAGCAAGACCATAAAACCTTATGTTCTTAAGACCAGCTGAGCGTCTTCACGATGAAGATGTGATTAAATAGATTAATTTAAAGTTCATCATTTGTTTTCTTTGTTGCTTTTCATACAGAGCGCTATTATTGAGAATGAGGTTCTGGCCATAATCAGTTGTTTAATACAGATCTTTTGCAGCAAACCAGTCTTACAAACTGCGATCGGAAGATACTGTTTTCATCTGTTCAACATCATATCTCTTGTGCGTCAGATTTTTTTTCCTGTTTTTTTTTTCTCTTCAGTTTTGTACTAAGATCTATTATTTTAATGACTGGCATCATCTACAGTCATCTACATCTCTTCATGGTTATCCAAACATCCTCCATGTTTTTGGGTCTCTCTCTTCAAAATAAAGCTTGGATGCATGAAGAGAGAGATTAAAAAAAAGCCATATTTATGAACTGATGCGTGGTTGCAAAATTAAAATTCTTAGTGCTGAATAAAAGCTGTTCCACTTGCAGCTTTGTCATTGCTGGTATTAAAATGTTGTCTACTGAGAAAAAGCAAAAAAAATAAATGACTATATTCCTAATTAGGAAATAACACCCACAACTTAACTTAAATCACAGCAGTTGAGTGTATAGCAAACTGATACCAATTACATCAAAATGAATCAATGAATGTATAATATGAGCAAATGATGATAAACCAAATACACAAAGACTAATCGGCATGATGTTTTTCCTTCTCCAGATCTTGCTGTTCCCCATCCAGGAGTCGTCACAGTCAGGCCGTTTCTCTGTGTCTCTGAGCGGCGAGCTGACCATCGCAGACGCCCGAGTGGAAGACTCGGGATACTACATCTGCCAGGCCATCAGTGTGGCCGGCAGCATCCTGACTAAAGCCCTGCTAGAGGTGGAAAGTGGTGAGTGTAAACATACTCACACACACACACACACACACACACACAAACAGGAGGCAGGATGTGGAGTTACAGACTGAAAGTAAATTTATGGAGATTAAATATCAACTTGACTGCTTTTATATTTTATGTCTGCATCTCCCTGTTTGTTCTTCATACCCGTTGTGGCCGGTGCCCTTTGTTGCATGTTTTATCGTCGGTCACAGTCTTTACATATTTTCTGTCTTCCTCTGCACAGCTTACAGGCCCAAATGCCAACAGAATAATGTTTAAAACAGAAGTAAAGGAATTTTCTCTCTGGACATTCATGGCATTCATGTGAGAAATACTTCTGCTATGAAACTTTGATCAGTCGAAATATGACATGATTGTGCGTTATTAGCATTTCCCTCTGAAATCAGTGTGTATCCTCAGGTTGCGGCTAGCTTTACCCACCAGTTTAATAATTAATGCTAATGAAGCTATAGAGACATTTCCCCTGAAACTTCCTCCTGCAAACCAACTGAAGAAGAAAAAAAGCCATGAGACTATAAATTATGAAATTTACACAATGTATGTGTTAAAACCATGTATTTCTATCTAACTGCACCACCTTTGAACTACAACATCTTTGAACTTAACATTTTCATCCTCATGTGATTCAACCTCCCCCTCCCCCTCCCACTCGTGTGCACCCATATGAATTCGAAAAGCCTTCAAATCTGTCTCAAATTAAAATATCCTTCCTGCAAACGAGCAAACAGCGGGTGTCTTTATCTGATGTAATCAAAAGGGACAACTGGTGATAGTTCTATGCAAATAACCCCCGATGCAACATATGCTCCCCTCCCTGCTTCACTCCCATCCAGGGAGTAAACAGAGATTTGGATCAGCTCCGTCTACTCTGAATTCTGTGTCGACTTTTCTCATTTTCAGTTAGCGTCAGTTATCTGATGATATTAGAGTTTTTAATCTTTACAGAATACAAATGAGAGTGTGCTACATGTGTGTAGGATAATGTTTTACTCTATGCTGAGTGAAATGCTCACTTATGACTTTGCAGGAATTTTTGAATTGGTCTAAACTCAGCATCTCTCTGTCCATGCAGTTCTTGGTGGTGTCTGACAGCCAAAAAAGAATCCATGAATAGGTTTTATTTATCACTTACGTTCATATTATGTGCAGCAAAGAGAAAAGAAAGTCGATCTCATTTATATTCGTTGCAGCCGTTTGCCTTTAAACCTGCGACTAACTCTCCTCCTGTAAGGGACTAGGCAGGTAGGTTGGTGCAAGCATCTTGGAGCACAGTTCTGTGGATTCAGGATGTCTCAGTGTTTTCTGTCCCTTCATGTAATCCAAGACTGGCTCGATGATATTGAGATTGAAGCTCTGTGGGGGCCGCACCATCTGTTGCCAGGAATCCGAGTTATTTTCTCTGAACATAGTTCTTTATGACTCCTGCTGGATGTTCGGGTTTTGCTGCAGTATGATTTTAGGTCTGATCAGGTATCTCCCTGATGGGACTGTGTGATAGGTAACAGCCTAAAACTTTTGCACAGAGCTGTGCAGCTAGTGAAAGTAAATACATGTTGTTTAAAGACCAAAATTACTCCAGATTAGTCACACAGAGATTGAATGTTTGTTAGAAAGACATTTTCAAGTGTAATAAATAATACATACCCACCAAGTTTCTGCTCAATATCCTGTTAAGTGGTCCATCACTCTTACACGACTGTATCAACATATTCCTGCCTGAGAAAAATCTATGTCATTGATTTGCATGTTGAACTGGGGCAGGACCAGAGAGATGTGGACCTGAGAGCCTCTGGGAGTGGATGTTCTCTTCTAGTGACATTTTACATTTCATGTGACAGAACATGATGCCATGTTTTTGGTGCCTTTGGGTTTTTCTTTTTATTCACCTCACTATGTTGTACAATATTTTGTCAGAATATAATGAATATAATGTTAATGTAAAGGAATAATCACTTTTTCTTTTCCCTCCAGCACCTTCAGACCGCGTCCCTCCCATCATCCGTCAGGGACCTGCCAATCACACTTTAGCTCCAGGTTCTACCGCTCAGCTGCACTGCCACATCATGGGTAACCCCATGCCCAGCATCCAGTGGGAGAAGGACGGCCAGAGGATCCTGGGAAACGACGGCCGTATCAGCTTGATGGACAATGGCACCTTCCAAATCATCAACCTCCAGGTATTTGAATAAACGACTTCCCTGTTTCACGAACTGCAAAAACTGTAATGAAATGGGAAATGAAAATCATTTTACAGCTCAGTCATTGTCTTTTAAATTCACAGCTTCTCTGTGATTACCAGTTTTTATCCCATCGCAGCACACCTTTCCCTGAACTCATTAAAATGTACTAACAATACACTGCACATGTATGACTATTTGCACATCAAACGTGATGCATTTCACACAACACAAACATATTCCTCATCATAAAACATGACAGTTTTAATTACCAGGAAAGTGTGAGCCACTTAAACAGAGGACATATTTTATGGTTGACTCAAATGATGAGTTTTTATGAGAGAAGGAGGTGGGGAACAGAGCAAAACAGCATCGGCAAGGCGTGATCGCCATGATAATGAGTGCGCGAGGCCATTAGCGGTCGTTAGCGCTGTCTTACTCCATGCTAATGAAATCCATTTTGCCCAGAATTCCCTCCTGGGTATGAAGCAGCACCTGAGGTCACTGCAGCCTCAGAAAGACTCGAGGAGGCTCACACATTAATTGATTGTGGGTTCTCAATGATTAACGATCGCTGAGACTTGTAATTAAATCCTTAATACGTCAGTGAGAGTGAGGAGTGGAGGACTGAGAGAGAGTTGGAAAGTGAGAGAGAGGATGCAGGAGGAATAGTTCAGAAAGTATATTTTGTGCTACATTCATGACGTGGGAATAAAAAACACTAAAAAAGATACAGATATCTTCACGAAATGACTTGTAGAAATGATTTTATTTGAAACATTGTTTTGTACACCTCAAATTCCAGCTTGTCAGTGGAGCCAGAGATGGAGTTTCCCACCAAACCAAAGAGTCAGTACCAACAGTCACATTTCTGTTTGTCTCAGTACACTTCAGATGTAGTGATCACAGACAAAAAGAGACTTGTGTATTTTTAAGAAGTAACTCTGGTTTAATACAGCTTGGATCTTAGTTGGTCAATTGTTTTGATTGATTGATTATACAAACAAGATATGAGGAAGTGTTGCTAAAAAAATGTCATCTAAAACAATTATGCAAAGTTTAACCAACTCCCTTAAAATCTGTTGTTAACCAGTTCTTCAGGTTTGAAAAGCAAAATAGCCGACTCTCGGCCATGAGAACTGGTTCCAGAGCTGCACCAAATCTTTGCTGATCTAGAACTGAACTGCTTACTTTTGTAAAGGTAAAATCTGTGTATTATTTATTAGTTTTATTCAATTTATATACAGCTTATGCTGTAATATCACTATCACTGTTAATTAAAAGGGCATAATACTGAAACTGCAGATTTAGACACATAATTCTCACATATTGGTTTAATCATCTAATCTACTGATTTCACTCAGTCTGGATATTATCAAAATCTCTACACGATGGTTTTGCGTCACTGATACATGTCATAGATTTATACCCTCTAAACATCCCTTAATGTGAGCTCTGCTATGAATTAACAGTCAAAACAGAGCATGGAACACATTAAACACAAAACATCGAGCTCAACTTTGCTTTTCCAAGATAAGAACTAAATGAAATCAGCGCTCATAAAACACATTTAACCCTGAAATAATTAGTATAAATAAGTCAATCTCATCTGGGCCCCTGGAGGGGGACAGATGGTCTGTTTGTTCCTTGTACCCTGGCAATGAGGAGATGCCATTACCCTGGGATCCCTGCCAGACACACACTACAGCCGTTCTTCACCGGTGCCAAGACGTCCTGGACAGACGGGAAGTGTGTGTGTGTGTGTGTGTTGCTGGTGATGAGGGGTTAAAGACAGGCTTGCGCTGCCATTTTGCTAAATGATTGATGTGGGTGTGAGTAAAGTGTGTGTGGGTGTGCGCGCACATGGGCATGATAAAGTAAAAAAAAATAAAATAAAGAAGGCAGAGAGACAGTTAGGAAACAACAGACAAAGTCAGATGAGCATGAGCAGGACTACGCAGACACGGAAGAACAGATTTCTCGTGTAATGACGTTAAAGCAGGAAATCGAGTTCATGCGCTGACTTTAAATCCCAGCGTACTTGTGTTATAGGCTGTAATCACATTTCACTTCTGCACCTGCACCCAAAATAGGGATCTGACATCATTAGCAACCTTCTGTGTGCTACTGTGCAGAAGGCTGGTGCCCGTGCTAACTGGGTAGTTAGCAGGTGGTGGGCACATAAAAAAAAAAAGATGCAGCATCACTCTGTTTGAGTGGCAGGAGATTTCTAGGAAGCGCAGTGCAGAAATAGCCCCAATATTAAAGATGTAATCAGAGTAGAATAAATAAATAAATATCCACAAATTCCCTCTTGAAGTTTGGAGCTGCTCTCTCCTTCCTCTTATCTTCTCTTCCTCTAACCTCATCCATTTTTCAACAATCTGTTCCGTGCAGCACCCAAAGCTGCCGGCCTTGATTAATACTCAGGTGTGCTGGCTGTTTACCCCACCCGCCCTACATGCTGATTCCCCATCCACAGATCAAAAAGGGGTGTGAGGGTCTTTTTACCCCTTTAGCTGCTCCCACAGGTCAACTCAAGGTCTACGGTATATAGAAAGAGATGAGGAGCAGCGAGCGATGTGGTGTAAGCCCGGAGAGTCACCTGTCCCCTGTCCTGCAGGACACTCCTGACAGCCCACTTAGGCTTGAGTAATTCCTCTGTCAGCGTTACTGATGAGCCCGCCCACATGTGCAGGAGAGGAGAATGGCCGAGCGCTCGGCGAGGCATCAGTCATGATAGGCTCTGCTGTGCACATCCTCTGCATAATGTATAAGGTTTTCAATGGGAGTAACATGGGCTGTGTTCACAGAATAAGTGAATAAGAGAAGGCTGATTGTGTTTGTGGTGGAATGGATCTGCATGAAAACTGATGAACTCCTGCAGACTTAAGCATTTTATTGTAAAACAGATGAAAGACTAATTAAAAGACGACCTCTACAAGAGGTCTTCTTATTATTGTCCACTGTTGGTCAAAATGTAGGGAAGGGTACATTTAAGTAAATCCTGTAAAAAAAAATTATTTTGTTGTATGGACATTGAAAAATGTTGGAAGAGTTGTGGTGTTTTTGTGTACCTGCGGGACACTGAAATATGATCAGATCCAGGTTCTTCTCCTGAGCATCACAAACCTCCATTCTCAGTGTATCAGAGCCATTGGGTTGAATATTATTTATTGTGTCTAGAAGAGTTTTAGTATTTTATTTTCCCATTCATGTGTGCAGGGAACCAACAAAAAGTCAGTGAGCTCAAGGAACTTTTCGTGTTACTACCTCAGTGTCACATTGAAAGACTCCCCAGTGTAGAGAGCCCTCCCACCCTCAACATCTCCCTCTGTTGTAAGCAATTTCACAGCCCGTCTATCTTTTGGCTCGCCTTCCCCAAAAATTGAATAGCCAGCGTTCACATGCATGCACGCACAAACACACACAGGCACATTTATCACACACTTCTTAATTACATCTGCTCGTAGTCTGTCCAGAATGCTAAGTAGCTGTTGAGTATAAGGACTGGGCGCCTCAGAAATTTCTAGACCTCTAGCCGGTCATTAAAATTCTGTCCTTTGATCCTTCCTTTAACCGCTCCTCCTCTGCCGTGCAGGAATCAGACGAGGAACATAAAAGCCACCAGCTTGACTCTAGCTCTGACTTCAAATAAGTCCACTGAGAATTTATCATTTATGAAAAAGAAAGTGAGATAACTACAATGGACAAAATGTCCCAAGTAGAAGCAGTTAATTAAAGCAGATGTGGAAGCATGTATATTCATAGTCACACATTCACCCATTTTATTGTCTGAATTTAGCATTTTGTTTAAAGGTTGTGGCTGAATTGGTTTAAAATGGTGTTATTTCACACTCACAGAGACACTGTAGTGTATAAGCAATTCACATGCATGACTTCTCATTCATGCTAATTAAATCAATCTGCATTACCTTTAAAATTCACCTGTCTAAGAACCACAAACTTCATCTCTACATTATTACACCTGAATAATTCTGCCTCTTTTTCCAGCTTTACATGCTCGGGATACATCTCACACACTTATTTGACATCTGACTCCTGTGATTTAGAGATGTTGCTTTTACAGGCCCATCGTGACTCTAAGATGAAAGGCGGTGGCTCTTGATAGCATTTTGGATTTTTTTTTTTTTAAACACACTGGCAGCAATGGGGAGCTACAAGCTGCTGTGCACTGATATAAAAAGCCAATCTTACTTAGATATGAAAGTGAAAAGCATCAACCGGTCGGCGGCTTTGTGTGGATTGCTGCTCTCAGTTCTTGCCAACTTCCCTCTGCTTAGTATTCTGAGTACAAACATTCTGCTTTGAGAGATATGACATTTAGTCTCAATCATTGGTAACGGGTGCATTAACATAGTACTGCACACTTACACGCACTGAACTAATGATACACTTTTTACTGTTGCCAGGAAACGGACTCTGGGGTTTACACCTGTTTGGCTTCAAGCTCCAGTGGAGAGACGAGTTGGAGCGGAGTGCTCACAGTCAAAGGTAAATTATCTCTGTGTGATTCAAATACATGCAAATGGCAGTTCTATGAAGTGGCAACGTGCAACAACACAGAAATATATAATTAATAAAATAATAATTTCAAAAACACAAAATCCTGATTATCAGTCAGCTTCTGCTGTAAAAGTGAAAGTTATAACAAACATGAAATAATGAGCTACAGATTGAAATCTGACTGCAGATAAGAAAACTTTCAGTCCAAGAAACAAGGTTGTGTTCCTCATAATTATTTAATTAAACCAGTGAAACGCGTAGCAGAGTCTAATTAAAGCACTTAACCCCTTCTGGTCCTCAGACTGTTGCTGAGCAAACTGCAAATATAAATGTGTATAAAGTGTGTGTCAATCTGGATGTTGAATAAGAGCAATAGGAGACATTGTGCTTCAGCTCAGTGTTTTCTCTTCTCCACAAACCATAAGACATTAGTACAAAATATTTCAAGCAGTAGTGGTTCCATTAGTGGCGTTAAATGAAGGAGTAGCGATTTAACAAGCTGCAATGATGACACTTACATTTGTTATTTGACTATTAGCGCTCTAATGGTTAGTTAACATCTAATAGTCAGCATAAAAGCTCAATTGTGAAGTCAGAAGTGAGGAACTCTGCCTCCAGCGACTGTGATGCAAACGTCGAGGCAATATTAGTGGGACTACACAGAAGATGTTATGAAATGCTAAAGGCAGACGACATAGTGCAATTAAATGCTCACTCTCCCCGTCCTCCTCCTCTCTCTTCTTTTCGTCTCCCCTTGCCGTCCAGAGAGTGCCGACACGTCAGCGGCTCAGACCACCGAGCCCTTCCAGTTGCCGGGTCCGCCACACAAACCCATTGTCACGGATGTGTCCAAAAACAGCGTCTCTCTGACCTGGCAACCCAACGCCCACGAGGGAGGAGCTGCCGTCACCTCCTACATCATCGAGGCTTTCAGGTTAGTCACACAAACCAAAAGTCAGGTGCAAAAACAAGAATGAGCACATCCACATCCACATGGTCATCAAGGAGAAAGCCCCCTTCATTCCTCTACAGTTTTATTCCTATTCTGTCACAAATTTCTCTTCTTAACTGAGGAGCTAAGGCCGTATTCTTTTGTACTCAGTGTTTAAATTTTGACATTTTACTACAAAAGCGGTTAGCCTTTTTATTTCAGGACGCTCAAACAATCTTTACATTTTTCACGTGTATTCATTACTGTCAGAACGAGTCAATTCACAAAAAACTACTGAGCAAAATGTACAAAAAAAATGGAATCACTTGGACCATGAATGGCTGACACAACAAGCCAAAAACCTTGACTTGGCTGTCTTTTTTATATCTTCTGTGGCTAGTCTAAAAGCCTATGAACCTGAATGCACCTCAGCAGAAACCTTCAGGTACATGTACTGAAATTCACCTTGGATTAATAAAGGGAAAACGTAGACTGAGAAGAGCAGGATGGGTGGCTCAGCGAATGGGAGTCGGCCTCAAGATGAAGATAGGTGGCGTCATGGGTAAAATGTGTCCTTTCAGTTCGATACAGACTGGAAAACCGGCAGAGCTTAATCGTATCCAGATGTACACGTGGCCCGTGGCAGTGGCCAAGCATTTCCAAGTAACACAAACTGATTCTTTGTAAAGCAGCTGGAGGGGACCGCGGGGATATTTGCAATAACATTTCCTTGCCTGAGGTGCTATGGTTTATTTGTAGGAGCACAGGGAAGAGAGAGGGTTGGGGCTTGTGTGTGTGTGAGTTTGTGTGTATATATTCAGTGTGTAATAGTGTTTATTTAAATGTACCAAGGTAGACTTTTCCTCCTCCTGGTGAGTCTGCATTCATTTTCTCTTTTTTGGGGCCACAGCATCATATGCAAGTGCGTGAACTCCCTCTGAGCATCTGCTCCACAAAGTTACCTTGAATCTAGCACTGGTGCACGTGCACGCGCACACGCACACAAAAGAGATGAGTATTCATGAGGCCTCTTTGGTCTAATTGTGCAGTTCAGCACTGAAGCTAGTTCACCACAAACCCCCACACAGAAGCCTTGGGGAAAATCTAAAAGTGTCAAACAAATGGTTGGGGAGGCCTTTGTGACTACTGTGCTGCCAAGGTGACAATAAATTCACGGAGAAAATGGGAAACGGGAGAAAGAGAGAATGGGGGTGAGATGTGGTGGGATGGTGCATCTGTGGGAGTGCCACAAGGCCAAGAACGTGCCCTCATTTCCTGTTGGCAGCTGCGCCTTGGTGCGAGCCTCATGACATCATTTATCAGGACGGCAAATTGTATCTTTTGAAGGAAATCTCTCAGTTATGCGAAACTTTGTTCACATCTGCTACTGTTTACTACATATGGAATATTAGAGAAGCCAAAAATAGAGCCAGCTATTGCCAGGAGGTGTACATATGTTAGTGTTTTACAATGCTGATTTGATGTGCAGCTACACAATTAACTGAGTTCAGTATGAAACTGGTGCAGTCACACAGTACAATTGAGTAGCTTAATCAGCAGATTCATGCACATACTTATTAGATTTTATGTAACATTTTCAATATTGGACTTTGTAATGTGGAATATTTTCACCCTTGTGTTGGTTTTACATATTGTAAGTGAAGTGCTGGTCTAAGGACTCTTGTTGCTGTGACAGAAAGGATCAAATATGTCTTCACTCTCCAGTGAATCGTTACATCAAATACTGAGGATTTTGACGTTGCGGAGCTGTCAGTGTAACAGCGAACACTACCTGTCAAAGCCCATGTAAAGCAGACACCAGCACCTCCGTCATCTTAGATTAGTGATCATATTTTTATTGAATGTGTGGTTGGAGAATACTACACTGTTATCAGAAACTGATTTTCCTTCTATCTTTTCACAGCCAATCAGCAGGCAGCACGTGGCAGACTGTAGCCGACATGGTCAAGATGGAAACTCACACCATCACCGGCCTCCTCCCCAATACAGTCTACCTGTTCATCGTCCGAGCCGTCAACGCTTACGGCCTGAGCGATCCGAGCCCCATCTCTGAGCCAGTCAGGACACAAGGTCAGTGCGCGACCGTCTCACACCAAATAAAACACGACTCATCTAGAACAGAAAAATCCACCGCAGTGTGTTCTGTTGCGTTGGCAGCAGCCCTCTAAGGAGAAGTGAATGTGTGTGCGCTTCTCTCAGATGTGAGTCCTACAGGTCAGGGTGTGGACCACAGGCAGGTGCAGAGGGAGCTGGGAGAGGTGGCCGTCCAGCTTCAAGAGCCTGTCACTCTAACACCAGCCTCCATCCGAGTGTCCTGGACTGTGAGTGGCTCAAGCTTTGTTTTACTGGATTTAGAGAAAAAGTAGTAGTATGCTTTGCATCCGTCTCAATCTCTCCTCTCTCTCCTCATCATTTTCCTCCACAGTGCCAGTATTTAATTTTTATTTTTTATTTTTAAGGTTGACCGCCAGTCTCAGTACGTTCAGGGCTACCGTCTCTTCTACCGACCCAGCGGGGCGAGCTGGCTCCTCCAGGACATCCACTCCCCCTCCGAACGCAGCACCGTCCTCACCAGCCTGCTCAAGGGAACCGAATATGAAATAAAGATCCGTCCCTATTTTGATGAATTCCAGGGCAAGGACAGCCGAACATTGCTGGTTCGAACCCCAGAAGAAGGTAATTTCTAAAAAATGTATGTGAGACGGATACAAAAGAAAACGTCTGATTAAACCAAGGCAGTTTTTCTTTGACATTGTGAATTTAGCCTTCATGAAGCTCACCAGTGTTATCTCATACTGGGCTTAATTTTCTGTCCTCGATTTGAGTTCATTTACATTGATCCCTGTTTTCATTAAAGTGAGTCTAACTCAGCCTGAGGTCCTCAGAAGGTTTATATTGCTTGATCCTAACTCTAGATTAAAAACAAAGGACCTGACCTCTTTTTGTTTTTACCATCAGCTCTTCCAGACTTTGGATCAACTTGCCTGAGTGGCTTATTCTGGCAAGAGAAAACTATGAACTTTTTAAAGCACTGGATAAAACTTCATTTCCCCTCCTGCTTCAGCTCACTTTCATGTTCCTTGACCTTTTTCTTTTTTTTTTTTATGTCATCACATTTATTGCCTGGAGCCATTTAGTTTCAAATATTTTTTGCTCATTTCCATTCAGTGTGCCATGTATCAGCTTGAGTATGTCATTGAAAGGACTGTATCAATTGTCTCCCCTGCCTTCCTCTCACAGTCCCCAGCGCCCCGCCTCGATCTGTTACAGTGGCAACAGCGAAGCTTGGCAACAGCTCCAGCATCAGCGTCTCCTGGGAGCCTCCACCCAGCGAGATGCACAACGGCATCATCCAGGAGTACAGGGTAAATACACCTCGGCTAGGTCGCGTCACATGATTGTTACATGAGCCGTTTTTTTCCCCCTAAAGGCATCAGGCTCTTAATCAACACCAGCATAGTTAAAAACATAGTTAGACAGAACATATGGCACAAAAGCAGCTTCATGTAAAGTATTCTGAACTCATCAAATCAGTCAATACAGATGCAAACCCAATCTGAACAGAGCAGACGGACAAGTGTGCAAAAGTGTCCTCAAACACACATTTAATACACCTCTGTGTATTTGTGCAGGTTTGGTGTGTGGGCAGCAGCGGAGACAACCAGACGCGCTACCACATCAACAAGACGGTGGATGGAAACACGTTGTCCACTGTGCTGAAAGGCCTGATGCCCAGTGTGCTCTACCAGGTGGAGGTAGCAGCGGTGACCAGCGCCGGCGTCGGAGCTCGCAGTCAGCCGGTGTCGGTCGTCATCAGTGAGTCCCCGACAACATAAGCAGCTGTAGAAATCTCACAGCATCATCAGGAGATGCAGATTTATTAGAGACAAGTGTATAGACAAGCTAGCTTGCACCGAATAACAATCCCATTAGCTTCAGCTTTGCATTCAGGGCTAATTAGCTCATTTTAACATGCTGAAACTAAACTGAAGTGTGGTGCTGTAGTGCAGGAGACTATTTTTACTTTTACATACGTGGATGAGTTTTTGCTGATTGTTCAGACCATCTTTTAAAAACAAATATCAAATACACTAAATAGATAAAACATCAAAGATAATATTTAAGTGGTCTGTTCTTCCTTCTCATCTACTTATTCCCTCCTCTCTTCCCGTTTTCTTCCCTCCAGAGCTGCCAGCTGAACAGCCCTCTGCACCAGGCAGCGGCGCCACCAGCAACAGTGGCGAGGAGAGCAGCTTGAGCCTGGCCGAGCAGATTACAGACGTGGTTAAGCAGCCAGCATTCATCGCGGGCATCGGCGGAGCCTGCTGGGTCATCCTCATGGGTTTCAGCGTCTGGATCTACTGCAGGCGCAAGAAGAGGAAAGAGCTGAGCCACTACACGGCCTCATTCGCCTACACGCCAGCAGGTCAGGAAGGATTATGATGTGGAATGATTTAGTGTTACTGACCGGAGGGGTCTCCATGTCTGGGATTATACTTTACATTAATGGTGGAAGTTATAAAAAGATCCTCAAGTGGAGCATTTTTTTAAAAATGAAGTTTTTGTGCTAATTTCTTTGCAAGACTACATACTGTACACAATGTCCTACTGGAGATTACAGTGACTCAGAGATCAGTTACCTCCCCGAGTGTCTTACTGAGGAAAACATGTTTTCATGACATTTGCATTATTTTATCACTCTTGAGCAATGTGGATGCATTCAAATTTGCAAATTCTTTCCAGTGATGAGAGCAGAAAATGATAGTGTGAAAAGGCGTGCAGCTGATCCTGGATAATAAAAGTATAGTGTTGCAACAAAAAGACATCATGAAAGCTAAGTAGGTCACAAAATGTAACATGCATGAGTCCGTTTACACCCCCCGTGACTCCCTCTTTCTTCTACAGTTGGTTTCCCTCATGGAGAAGGATCAGGACTCAACGGACGGTAAATAAATCATATCCTACATTTATATTCTGTTTTGTGTCTGTTAAAACTTCCTGTCATCAGTAGATGTGTCTCGCCGTCTACACATGCAGCTTTTTCTTTGCCATTCTCAGTATCTCTATTTGAGCAATGGTCAGTGTTGTGCTGTGTCCCAATTAATGCCAGAATGTCTCTGTAGGCCTGGTGTGCTGGGAGGCAGCATGGGCAACTACCCGTGGCTGGCAGACTCTTGGCCCACCACCAACCTGGTCCACAGCGGTAAAGAGGCCGTCAGCTGCTGCACCGCCAATCACGACACGGCTGAAAGATACTATAACGGTAGGATGCTGCTTAGACAGAACAGTCTGCTGGGTATTTGGGTTGTTGTGCTTATGCATTGGTTGCTGTGGCAGATTTTATTACTAAGCTGATGCATCACTGACCACTGTGGTAAGTAGAGTGTTACTAAACAGAGCTAAGAGACTATAGCAAACTGTGCTAAGTGTAACCTACACCGCTGTGTAGAAGCCGGTATCTCCAACTACCTGAACCAGACGGAGAAGTACAGCATGGCTGGATCCACTGAAGGTCCCATCTACAGCACCATAGATGCTACCAGCGAAGACCTGCACGGCTTTACCTACACCAAACACAACTCCACCACTCCCTACGCTTCCACCTCCATCATGCCTTTCAGCAACCAGGCACAGGCGCCGGCCCACAGCTGCGAGCAGCAGGACGACGGACACTGGGTCACCCAGCCGGGACCCTCTGGAGCTCAGTACGCCCAGCCCGACCGCTGCAACGGTGAGGAGGCACCAGGAACTCAGTACACACACACACACACACACACACGCCCCTCCAGACTATGAAAATGATGCAAAACATCCATCATTTTTACATTTTCAAATGTTCTGACTGCATGATTGCTCATACATACACTGATCAAGCTTTGATCATATGGCTGAATTAAATTAAAGACATCATGAACCACAGATTTATTTATTTTTTACATTTTTAGACCAAATGATCAAATAGGTAATCCAGAAAATAACTGCAGATTACTTTTTTTTTTTTATTGTTCTCTAGGAATAAGTTAATTTGACTTAGGTCCACTTAAGGGGTGAGGCTGCATAGCCCCTTAGACCCAGAGTGCTTTAAGAATCTGCAATATGCACGAGAAACCCATAAGTATAAACTGTTTCTTCAGTAATTGTCCTGTAGAAATTTTGTTAATCATTGGACTGTCTTGGTTTAAGGTTATTTAAATCTAGTGTATACCTTTCCTACACCAGAACCAAGACAAACTATATTACAGACAACTGACAACTTGTCTCATCTATTTATCTGCCTGTCATCATCATCTAATGATGACACAGAGGTCTTAAACAGTTGTTCCATTTTATAGAGAAATATTTCAACAACTACTTCGTGTAACTTCATTTTGAGGGGCAAATTAAAACAAGAGGGCACTTGAAAACTAACAGTAGGAAGAGAAAATTGGGAATTATCACCACTGCTGCACACAGAGAAGCTTCAAGATAGGTCAAATGAAAATAGTTCCTCTAAAAATCAAATTTTACCCTACACTCAGTCTTATCCGTATCTTTCAGCCCCCGGGCCTCCTGGGTGTGTGTCAAATTGTATTCACGATGAATCAGCTCAACTTCAAATGACTCACTGTGTTTGTGTCTTTTGTTTGTTTTATAGGTAAGCCCAAGCAGAAGGCCATGGGTAAGGCTGTCAAGACCCCGTCTCTGACCTGGATGGAGGCATTGCCCCCACCTCCACCTATTGGAGAGCTGGACCAGTGCGAGCAGGACAACCAGCCCACAGAGCATGAAGACATGGACATAGGGTGAGTCATTTCCCCTCTTTCCCCTTCTCAAACACATCTCTGCAAATTAGTATTACACAGCTACATCATCATTAAGACTAACTGTCACCTCTAACAGGCACATTAAGTATCAAGGCCAACGTGCGTCTTAGGCCTTTGGCTTCAACAACTCAATTATCTTGGCCTTGGTCAATAGCTTTAGTGATTTAGCTGTTTTTCACAACCCTTAAAACACAATTAACTGTGTTCCACCTGACCAGTTGCTCTGTGCAGCCTCAGAGCAAAACTACCATTAAGTATCACACAATCCCACCCAAGTAGAACTGCAGCCTCCTGTAGTGTTGCCGACAGCAAGGCCCTCCAACCTGACTCGAGCCTGAAAGAACAATATTAATCTTTAAATAGCCTCCTAGGTAGCTGCGCACACAGGCTGCCTTCAAATAATATCTGTGGAGAACACATCCACATGCGTGTCTTACACTGTCATTCAGCAGTTTTTTGCTCTGCGCAGCTCGGATGAGGAGTGGTGTCCTCCCCTCCCGGAGAGGACCTACCTGATGGAGGGCTGCGAGGATGGGCCCGCTCCCCCGCAGAGGAACAACGCATCCTCTCCGGCCACCTCCTACAGTCACCAGTCGACTGCCACGCTCACGCCGTCACCCCACGAGGAGACCCGAGCCCCCCACGACCTCCCCCGCCTCAACCAACTAGACGGCCAGCAGTTGGCACGGTATGTGAGCAGACACGGCACAAACCGGCACATAATGGTTGTTTTTCAAGCCGCTGATTGAATGTGCTTGTTAATTTTAGCACAGTTAGCATTATTAATATACTTACTCAACACCAACATACCCTACTCACAAAAAGTTAGGAATATTCGGCTTTCGGATGAAATTTCAGGATGAACCTAAAATGCACTATAACCTTTACAGGTGAACTTAATGTGACCT